>JAYKAV010002942.1:1185-79519 GCA_035582835.1 Phoebastria nigripes | reverse complement strand
ATCAGAAATAGTGTGGCCAGCAGGACTAGGGAAGTGATTGTCCCCCTGTACTTGGCCCTGGTGAGGCTGCACCTTGAATACTGTGTTCAGTTTTGGGCCCCTCACTACAAGAAGGACATTGAAGTGCTGGAGCGTGTCCAGAGGAGGGCAACAAAGCTGGTGAAGGGTCTGGAGAACAAGTCTTATGAGGAGCGGCTGAGGGAACTGGGACTGTTTAGCCTGGAGAAGAGGAGGCTGAGGGGAGACCTTATCGCCCTCTACAACTACCTGAAAGGAGGTTGCAGTGAGGTGGGTGTCAGTCTCTTCTCCCAAGTGACTAGCGATAGGACGAGAGGAAATGGCCTCAAGTTGTGCCAGGGGAGGTTTAGATTGGACATTAGGAAAAATTTCTTTGCTGAAAGAGTGGTTAAGCATTGGAAGAGGCTGCCCAGGGAAGTGGTGGAGTCACCATCCCTGGAAGTATTTAAAAGACGTGTAGGTGAGGCGCTTAGGGACATGGTTTAGTGGGCATGGTGGTGTTGGGTTGATGGTTGGACTTGATGATCTTAGAGGTCTTTTCCAACCTTAATGATTCTATGATTCTATACTTACTTCAGTAGTTAAAGGTGTTGAAAGTGTTTGGGTTTTTTTTCCTTTYCTTCTGTCCCAAAAATGGACAGTCAGGATCTGATAGCCTTTGCCATTGCAAATCATGATCAGACTGCAAGCCCTCTGAATACCAACTTAGCAGCATTTATTGAAGAGTTGCAAGAGGAATTGTATAGAAGGTAGTCAAAAAAGGTTGTGTCAGTTTTTAAATCCCTTTTATCTGACTAGTTTGTTACACAAAGAGTGATGGCTATGATTTTTTTTTTTTTTTAACGTTGCCCAATTCATACCTTAAGAGCATTCAGTCATCTCTTATCTGTCTAGTTACAAAAATCCTTGCAGTTTGTTTAAAAGAATAAAACAGTTGTGCACTTGGATATTGCTGTTGCATTTTAATTAGTTAAAAAGCATTTGACCAGCCTCTGTTTCCTTCCATCATATGGCAAGGCTGCAGTACAGCGTGCAATTTTAACTAAAATGGCATTGAAATGCTAATTGTTTTGTCTCAAATTTCGCCTCTCTGAAAGAACATGCAAGGGCATTGGAATTTATCATTGCCATTCCTTGTGGGCATTTCCTAGATTCGCACCCCACCCACCCCTCCCAAGAAAATTTGGTTGTAAACAATGTCTGTGTTTCTGTATGTGCCAGATGGAACCACCAAATTTATAATTGACAGGTGGGCTGCAATAGAAACATCTCTTTTTCTCTCTGTAAAGAGGAAGGAGGAAGGACTTATCTCACTGAATATTGTAGAAGTTTCAAGGAAGATTCCTCTACCAGTGAAACAGAAGATCGATTATTCAAATCTCGTCTTTTCCAGGAGCTGTTCATTTTCCTGTTGAAACAATTCCCACTTTTAACTGTAGCCTTGAACCATAATTTAGTTAGGGAGAGTCGTTTCAAACTCTGTTGCTTAGGCTGTGAGGTTTTAGCCTTTTGTTATTGTTGTGGGGTTTGTTTTAGTTTTATCAGAACGAACTCATTCACCTCCCAGGTCATTGCAGGCATAAAACCCTATGTCGTAGAAGTGATAAACTTCAGTCTTCTATGCTATGCCATACCACTTTTCAAAATAATTAATCCAGGCGGGTTATCCTGTCAGAAACAGCTATGAACCACATTCTGGCAGAACCAGACTTTTTTCTGTTATGGTGATTATTATATTGTGTAACATTGGAAATGTGCTTATGCTTATTCTCTCTTTTCTGACCTATCTGTGGAGGAATTCACAATCCTATCACTAAAATAATGAGGGATCTGAACATCCACGCTCTTAACTCCGCTGCTGATCTCAGTAGGGAGATACTTTGATTGCAAGGGAACTGCATAATGGAAAGACAGTTTTATCTGTGTTTTTTTCAGGTAAAATGTAAACTTGGTCAGAATTGGCGCTTAACTGATGGCTAAAATGACTTCTTTGCACACTTCAGTCACTGCATTATGCATTTGTCTCTCATTCCTTTTCCTTTCGCATCAGAGAATATAAACCACTGGCTCTTAGCTGGCAACCTCAGCTATTGGCACACATTGTAAAGGGTTGTGGTTTCTGAGCTTAAAAGCTTATTGGTTCAGTCAGCAAGAGTTCATCAACGCGATCATCATAACTCTTAGAGGTGCCCCACATGGACCTGTTTGAAGATTGAAAGTTATGCTTCCTATTTGTAACAAGCATGTGCTTTTGTGCTGCAAGAACATGCACCTTCTGTGGTAGAGGCTGCTTGCTAGTATCAGTTTTCCAGAAACCAGAGATTAGAGCATTCAAGAAAGAGAACACCTGAAACCCTTCTCTTTTCAAATTATGTCAGCAATGGCCAGAAGGCCTCCTTGCTGCAATAGGTTGAAAAGCAAAATACTTTACCCCATCTTAATCAAGCTGGTTGTATAATGATAAGTATTAAAAGCAACTTAAATCAGGCAAAATAATTATCCAAATGGATAGTGAATATGTGTGTGTGACAATCAAGTGTGCTGATGAGCACGTCTCTGTTAGAATTGTATAACAGAGTTTTCATATATGAGCTTTCTTGTGGTAAATTTAGTTACCTAAAGCATCTAAAACAATGTATTAAATATAAAAGATTACGTTATACCCCAAAGATCTTGCATATTGCATTCAAACAACAAGAATGGTAGTCATAGGGTGAAACTAATAAAGAAATGTATGGTTTTATGTGCAGAAATGCATGTCTTAAGCCTAGGGGATTCTAGGGAATGTGGGGATTTTTTTCAGCAATTGAATCAAAGTGATGGAAAGTATGGGCTGGCATGAAAGACCACAAAGACACTAGTAAGAGAAAGAAGTGTTGATTTGGGTGGGTTTTTTTCCCCTCTGAGTTTTGTTAGTCCCTGAAAAGAAATAGAACTTCTCTAACTGGATTTACTGGCGCTATAGTGGACTCATATAGGGAGTTGTGTAGGCTAGAGTAATCACGTGAGTACTGGAGGCTGCTGTGAGCTGCTCAGCTAATGAGAAGTGTCTGGAGAGCTTCTTTGAGTGAGAAGGTGGAAGATCCTTGCGGAATCCAGTGCAGCCCCATACTCTCTCTCTTCCCCTCGTTCCTGATGGGACTGAGCATGGTCAGAACATTTGGTGCTGTAGTGAATTTCAGCTGATCTTTTGGAATATTATTGTGGTTGAATGTAGAATAGTCTAAGAGATACCTCAAATTTAGACCTAACCAGCCCCTAAATTAGGTAAATAATTGAGGGGAAAATTAGATCCATCTTCCAGTATCCCTGCCTTTTTTCTGTGTTGAATATAGTTTGGCCAGACCAGAGTATCTCATCCTTTGAGTGGAGAAGCACCAGCATTCATTGTGGGGAAAAAATGCGATTGTACACAATGCATAGTTGGCAGTACAATCAGTCCTGGAAAAAAGGAAAATTAAGCTATGTCAGCCCAGCATGATTTCTGAACTGATAAATCTTAACGGCCAAATAAGTCAAGCACAGTGCTGTGCTAGTGCAGTTATACTGCTTTTACACCTTGAGCAGTAGTACAGTGCTGTACTATCCCCATTGAAAAGCTAGTGGTGCTATTTGGTTCACTGTCTTCCATTATATGATGCAGACATACCACGTGCTGGATAAAAGATAATCCCTTCAAGTTTTGGCAATGCTTGTAGAATTACCACAGAGCAGAGGCTGTATCTGAGAGTAAACTTTCAATGCTTATCTTGAGCTTCCTGAAGTACTGCTTAGGATATTTCTGATTGAGATCGTGTTCTGTAATTGCATTACTTTAGGGAATTATGAGCTCTTTCTTAGCAGCATGTTCAGGGTGTTTCTGTTTGTTTACATTGTAACAGTCCTCTGAACACTAAAGATTAAGGGGGGAATTTTATTCTAATATATATTGCCTTATTTTCTATTATGATTCTGAGCTTGGAATTTTTTTTTTTTTCAGAAGTGGTGGTGATGGTCCTGATACTTACAAACGAAAAATCTGCTCTTTAAAAGCACGAGTAAGGCAATCTATTAAGATCATTCTTTTTACATTGCATATTTATGTCCAACTGTGTAGGAATTTTCATAAGGTCCTTATAATTGCACATGTTTTTAAATACTACTTTGAATAGTAAAACTTCTAATAGTAACTTTTATGGTTCAGTGGAGTAATGCAGTTTGCTGCCAGTCTTGTTGAGTAATTTAAATTATAATTTTAATAAAATGATTGCAGATATTACCAACCATGTTTTTATTTGAATTTTCTAAGGAGTGGGGTTTTTTGAGTGACTTTAAGTGATCAAGAAGCAAGAAAACTTGAAACATAAAAATGCTTTAATTTTTTTACTCCTAAGTATTGTGGCAAAATATAAAATTTTAACAAAACTGCATTATCTGAAATGCTGTCTTATTGAATGACTTCTAGCAAATCAGCCAAGGTGAATCTAGTTGGTCTCTTAGTTAACAAAAAAAAAAAGTTTCTCTGGAGCACAGTAGAAACAACATACCTTTTATACTGTAAATAATTTTATATTTCTTTGTGTGATTATTTCAAAGAGTGGTTTGCTTACTGACTGAATTTTAATTCTTTCCTTTCTCAAAGGCACTGTTGATTGACATGGAGGAGGGTGTGGTAAATGAAATTCTGCAGGGCCCATTGCGGGATGTGTTTGATAGCAAGCAGCTTATCACAGATGTTTCTGGTTCAGGAAACAACTGGTGAGAACCTCTTCAGAAAGCATTTCTTAGCAACTAATTAGATGGCATTTGAAAAGGGAAATGGTAACAGTAGCTTTCTGGTTCGTTCTACTGCACCTGGGGAGCTGCAGCATATTACCAGTAAACTTTGGAGTCACCGTTGCCTGGAGGAGGGCTTTGAAAAGCCTTTTACAGAAGGCTAATTCTGCTGATATATCATTTTGTCCATTTTTTCTTCCTCTTCTTTGATTTTCTTTTTCAAAAGAACATGCTTTTTATTTTTTTCTCTGTTATTCAGCTGCTTCCATTGGTCAGTCAAAGCCAGAATCTAGTTTGAGACTGTGCAGCTAGTGTGGAAATTAGATCTATGAACAAATGCACTTCTGATTTCTAAGCACCACAGAGTCTGTCTTTGTGCATATAAACTACATTACCAAAAAGAGAAATTCAGAAAAAGATTGATTAACATAATTAATTCCAAATTTTCACCGAGACCTTAATGCGCCTCTAATAATAATCAGTGCGCTACAGACTGGAAAGCAAATAATCAGCAAGTGTACTGAAAGAGAGTGCAATACAGGGAATAAAGCATCCTGTAACTTCACCATCTAGCAGGCAAGTGTGGTGAAAATGAGCTGTTTGGCGGTTTTTTCATTACTGGTAGAAACTGACTTGCATAGAACAAAAATGAAGATCAGTACACATTACATAGGGATATCCTTATTGTTAAGCAGTTTATAACTTTCATTTCATAATTACAATTTGATCATCCAACATAGGAGTTTATTTCCTCGTCGGTACAAAATAGTAGTGCACACTCCAAAGCTGTGAACTTAATGCTGCTTGCATCCTCAAAATTAAAACCATATTCTGACTCCCATATTCACATGATGTGGTCACAGCTTAGCAACTCTCTCAAACTAGGGGTTGCACCCAGCTCTGGACTCTGAACTGTAAAATGCCAAAAAGGAGGAGTTAAAATAAGAAACTGAAAGATTGATTGTTGAATTTTTTTTTTTTTTAAGTACTTTTTATATCTTCAGGGCTGTAGGTCACAAGCTATATGGCTATCAGTACCGGGAAAACATTGTGGAAAAGCTGAGGAAAACCGCAGAACATTGTGACTGTCTACAGTGTTTTTTTATAATTCATTCTATGGGAGGTGGTAAGTATTTTTTTTTATGGTTAGTATGATTGCACCAGCCACAGGTGAAAAAGAAAAACCTGGATCTTGAAAGAAAGGTCAATGTAATAATCTACATCATTCAGAATGCAGAATAAAAAACTTAACACAGTCCAATTAAGTGGACCTGTAATTATTTATTATTTGTTTTGTTAGAGCACTGAGGAGCCCTAATCATGAGTGCTACCCAGAACAAAAAAACAGCTAAAATTTTAAATACGAGGCAGTGGGTGGATCAAAACAGGTACCAAATACAAGGAAACACTGAGGTATTACTGATCAGAAGAAGGCACAGTGGCCTCAGAACACTGACATCGTTGTAATCAAGTTATTTTTGATCGTGGGGGAAGAGTTTTCCAAAAGGCTTTGAAGGAGACTTCTAATGTTGCTTAACTTTAGAAAAACTTTGGTTCTCTATTCTCCTTCTACATAATTCTCTTGAATCCGGTCTAGCTGCTTTGTTAATAAATCAGAAGGGAGAATCCCTTGCAGTGACAATTTTGTTATTACTGTATTGCCACTAAGCCTTCCTCCCCCAGAAACGTGGTGGGAGCATGTATTGTGACTGGTTATGATGTGGAAGAAGACACAGAAAATAGCTCTAAATATGAAGCAAGAGTTTTGTCAAGGGACTTTTTTGTGGCCATATGCTTAATTTGAGAGACCCTGCAGATATTGTTTCCGTTACTACAGAAAACTGCTGTCTTGTTCATAGATGAAATTGTCTGCTGCTGAGAATGTTAGCTGTCCAAGACAGAAAAAACACAGTTCAGTTCTCTGATTTGCACTCAGTGCTATGTGCTTAGTGCTAATGAGGAAAAAAGTGCATGTACTGGGGGAAAGGGGTTATTCTGTTTTGACTGGAGAATGAGATAAATTTATAAAACCCCAAAAGGAAAGTAAATAATTGTTTGGGGGAGTTCAGTGTTTTTAAACAAACATTTTATTTCAAAATTCAAATTAAAGATTTTAAAATAAGAAATAAAAATAGTAGGCCAGAAAAATGTTGGTTACGTAATAGGACTTCTTGCTTTGCAGAAATTTTTGAGATTGTATACTTCATCCTGTCTGGTATACTATGGGAAATATTTTTATCACGTAATTATTTTCCTGTCTGGGAAAAACCTTCCTGCCTTAATTTACATCTGAGTAGCCTCCACTGTCAGCCAAATGCTTCAGAAAATGTTCATTAATATATATAATTAAAAAGTTGTATGTTTTCAACATATGAGACTTCAGGCTTATGATAACATGGGGAACCTTTTATCTTATCTTATTCTGTCTTCATTCATAATTAGGGACAGGATCTGGTCTTGGAACTTTTGTACTAAATTTGCTTGAGGATGAATTCCCAGAAGTATATAGATTTGTTACTTCAGTTTATCCCTCTGGTGAAGATGATGTTATTACTTCTCCATATAACAGTGTTCTGGCTATGAAGGAGCTTAATGAACATGCAGACTGTGTGCTACCAATAGAGAATGAAGTAAGAAATAATACTCTACTTCTATCAACTTCTTTTTTATTAGACCGCACATAGGAAATGTTTCTTCCTTCTGTATATTGATTTGAGTGCCAAGTCTTAAAAAGCATAATTTCATTTTTTAAAATAATAATTGAACTCCTAAGTCACTTGCAGGCTTTTGAAATTAATATGGGTATCACTAAAAAGTTGCTCTGCGCCTTCAAAGTAGTCTAGAGTGAATTTTTTCATGTCTATTTCAAGGTAAACAGTGAAAAGCTTCTATTTACTAAGGCTGAGAGTCTTATATTCTTTTAGCAATCAGTTTGTGTGTATTAGTAGAGTCCTGCAAGGGAATAACTAACCACTCCAAAATACTGATTAGTGCTATGGGCATCATAGGCATACCTGACCACACAAACCACTAGACTAATTTGAATCTAACTTTGATGACTCTCTTGCTGTTTGCTTATGAAAAAAGCAAGAGAAAGTGAAATATATTTGGAGAATATATTTTTCCTTTCACAGGAATTATGAGAATTTAAAATGTAATTTTAGAAGATGAGGATTTTGAATAGTTGAATAAAATTCAAACTTCTGAGTCAAGCTGTGTACGTGTTTGTGACATGTAAGGAACAGACTTTTAGAAACACTTATGTCAATTGGAATTGGTCAAAAGTTGGACTTGCATGTATCAAAGGTATAATCTTTGAACTAACAGTACCATGTCTTAGCTTTTTCTTTAAGATTAATTGAAATGAAAAATTGGGGTACTGTATTTGAAAGCTCTGTGCTCAAGACTTCTTGTATGCTTTTTTTTTCCTCTCTCAAAGTCTCTGTTTGATATAGTTAATAAAATTCATCAGATGATCAATTCTGGGAAGCTAGGGTCAATTGTGAAGCAAAACAGCTTGGTAACATCAAGTGCAGGCAGTGGAAAAACTGTACAAGAGAAGCCATTTGACGCAATGAATAATATCGTAGCCAACTTGCTGCTGAACCTGACAAGGTAAAGTTACAGGTTATTCCTCTCCAAAAGTAGTATTGCTAGAGGCAGTGTGTGCTGCAAATATGCAGGCCTGCATCAACTCAAAGAATATTGTTTTCTGTTTGACGAGAGTGTTCTTTTTTTTAAGAATTAGTTACTAAATGTTAAAGTATTTGGGAGTATTCAGATTCCAGTGGTGTTGCTCTAGCCATGATAGTCTTAGAACTGAAGTAAGAAAACATTTATAGGCAGAAGGATATTGTCTTCCATTAATGCTTAATGGAGCCCAAGGAGGTTTGCCTTTCTAGGCCAATTGTATTATTTTATAAATACCATCAGATCATTGTTGCTGCTAAACTGTATATTGCTGTAAGAAGCTCCTGGTGAAATATACTTCTGGAGTATTGGCCTGCTTTTCTTTTAAACAGCTTGTCAGGAATGCTGTCATGYGTGTTTTATTATAGCCTATTTATTAAAACTGGTATTCAGCAGCTATGTCCACATACTGAAAAACAGTGCTAAAGACTACAGTTGGGAAACTTAAGGTCTCATTCTTGATGATTAATTGTTCTATAATGAGAAGTGTAGGGAAATAAGATGTAGCACTGTTTACTGCCAAATGTGAAAGCTTAGTAATTATACATGAACAGTTTCTTAAACACTGTGTTGTTTTACTGTTTTATTATAGAGAACAATTGAAAAATAGATTTAATGAATGTTTAACTTATAAAAGTAATTTACTTAGTTTATAACAGTTTTATAAGAGTTTGTTAATTTTTCAGCTCTGCTAGGTTTGAAGGTTCCCTTAACATGGATCTTAATGAAATCAGCATGAATTTGGTTCCATTTCCTCGACTTCATTACTTGGTTTCAAGCTTGACTCCTCTGTATACATTGGCTGATGTTAATGTACCTTCTAGAAGGTAAGAAAAAATTATTACGGAAGCTTTACATTTGAAGCTTAATTTCTGATTCTTCCATAGTTTTCATTTAAATTCCATTCTATAGCAAAACTAAGGGTAGAAGTTCTAAAAGTTTTAAGTCTGCCACATTTTCAAATTCGTCCTGCTGATTTTGAGAACATCCTTTGTCCCTTTTCTCTGTAATGGTTGAGCCAGTAAACTTGAAATGTATTTTTGTTATCTCTGCTGGGAAATGTTTCTGTTGGAAAAATGTATTTCTTAGAACCCACACCACAAGTTCTTTTGAGTAACAGTTTGCAGTTGACTCACAAAATACTGTAAAGAGAAACAAGGAATTAAACTAGACTCCTTGGGAAGTAATAGCATCTTACCTCAATCTGGAGATGCAGTGAGCCTATTTAACAGCTTATTGTAACAATAAGCTGATGCTTGTCAAATTTTGTGAGATGATTTATCCCATCGACATGGCAGAAAAATAACCAGTTAGAATAGATTTCATTGGTTTTAGTGAGTTAACTTCAGTCAGAAAAAGGTCCAAATAGTGATAGAGGCAACTAAGGGTAAGTGATGGAAGTATGCAAAGTGGAGAAGAGGGCAGGACCACCCCTTTTCTGTGATAGCAAGTTGTGGCAATCAGTTGGATCTCTTGAAACCATACCCTGAGGAGACAATACAGTGCTGGAGGGAAGGTAGCAGACTATGGGGAGATGCTCAGTCAATCATGTTTCAGAATGAGGTGGGAACAGTAGTATTTTTGTCTCCTTTATTTAGTTATTTTTTTAATAGGCAGGTTGTGGCAGAGGTGATTTTAAAAAAAGAAATAGAGATGTGTCCTGGTTTCAGCTGGGATAGAGTTAATTTTCTTTCTAGTGTGCTGTGTTTTGGGTTTGGTATGAAGAATGTTGATGGCACACTGTGTTAATTGTTGCTAAGTAGTGCTTACGCTAGTCAAGGACTTTTCAGCTTCCCATGCTCTGCTAGGTGCACAAGAAGCTGGGAGGGAGCATAGCCAGGACAGCTAACCCAACTGGCCAACGGGGTATTCCATACCATATGACGTCATGCTCAGTATATAAACTAGGAGGCGTGGTCTGGGAAGGGGCGATCGGGGCTTGGGGCTGGTGGGGCATCAGTCGGCAGGTGGTGAGCAATTGCATCATGCATCACTTGCTTTGTATATTCTATTGTTATTGTTATATTACTACTACTATTTTACTTTGTTCTAGTTCAATTATTAAACTGTTTTCATCTCAACCCACAAGTTTTCTCACTTTTACCCTCCTGATTCTCTCCCCCATCCCACTGGACGGTGGGGAGTAAGCAAGCGGCTGTGTGGTGTTTAATTGCTGGCTAGAGTTAAACCATGACAAGGTGATAGATGGCAGAGTTTGGAACAAATGGAAAGAATAGCTTAGATGTTATGGGTCCATAGAAACCTCCTCAAGACACCATCTTTGATATCCCATGGTACAGTGGAACTTGCTTAAGGAGGTGAAGAGAGGAAGAATATGATCTGCTGTGTCATCTTTTAAAGCAGTCATACAGGATAAAATTCTAATAAGTATAGTCTGTCTTTTCCTAAATCATTAATGAAAATACACTTACATGATTCATTGATCTTTTCAAATAGTAAAGTGTAACAGAGAGATAATCAGTTCTGTAAGGGTCAGCAGCACTTTGGTATTCCTTGTCAGATCCTTCACAAGCAATGAGATTGTCCACTCAAGTTCTCATATAACCAGAACCTCATTTAAATCCTTTTACATATTTTAATACTTTGCAACCGTTGACCTAAAATTTCCTTAATAAAGGTGTCTTAGTCTGTCCAATTCTCTGACTTCAGACTCAGCAGTGGGTTGTAACATGAGGGAGAAGCGGGAAAAATGGATCTGGTCTGTTTTTAAAAACTTCTAATGCCAACATATGTACATATAAAGGTTTGAATCTTTTTCCTGTCATTCATGATCCCAGGTTAAATGTACCTTTATTTCCAGAATTTTATGAACCTTTAAACACTGATGGTGGGCATTCTGAAGAACTTTTGTAGCCTGCTTTAATAAGAGTAGATAACTCCATTTTCTTTCCACCTAGGTTGGATCAGATGTTTTCAGATGCTTTTAGTAGAGATCATCAACTAATTCAAGCAGATCCAAAGCATAGCCTCTACCTTGCCTGTGCACTTCTCGTTCGAGGAAATGTGCATGTTTCAGACCTTCGCAGAAATATTGAAAGGTTTGTAATTCCACACCAAGTAGTCATGGTATTTGTTATTGAAACTGTTGTCAGTTGTCCAAAGCACTCTCACTTTTCATCTGAAGAATTTCAATACCAAATCAGTTTACTCTGAAATATTTTTCTTAATTTCAGAAGGGAAGAAAATAATTTACTTAATGATTAGAATAAGTTACAGCATTCTTGGACTTCCAAATAAAGAGAGCTGACTAGATGTCCCTATGCTGCTCCTCCCATTCTCAAAAATGCAAAAGAAAGCAAACCCCGACCTTCCAGAGGTCTCCTGCCAGTAAGGGATGTTGGAGGAATAGGTTTTGTGGTAGAAGTTTGTTTTTTCTGAATGGGACCCCCCTCTCTTTCATGGCTACTCTCGTGTAGATAGGGAATCATCCTTACTTTAACAACTCTGTATTGTTAGCACTGTTTTCTGCTTTTTACACTACTGATCTACATAGTTATAACAGGAAAGGCAGGCAAGCTTCACATACAGGATGGATTTTACAGGCAGACAGGGGCATGTGGGGAAAACTTCTGAGAATCAGAAGTATTTTGCTTACTTCTAAACTATAGGTAGACTGATTGTCCCTACACAATATTAATCTGCCCCTCTCCTAAATCTCAGAGTGCTTGCAGTCCTTTATAGAAATAGGTGCTTGAAGTTTACTTTTCAAACCCTGATACATTAAATTAACAAAACGAAGTTGGTGTTTGCAGTTCAAATTTTAAAAAGGCATGCTGTTTTAGTCTGAAGTCTAAAATGCCTTATTCAAAATGCTAGTTATAATTGTCTTGCTTAGTCCTGAAAGCTTTAATGTTAACCTTTTCAGACTGTTTGTTAGCTAAGGAAATTTAGGCTTTGTGTTCTTTACTTTCCCTAGGTAATTGTAAATTTTTGTATCACAGGTTGAAGCCTTCCCTGCACTTTGTCTCCTGGAATCAAGA
The DNA here is from genome assembly GCA_035582835.1 of Phoebastria nigripes. NCBI lineage: Eukaryota > Metazoa > Chordata > Aves > Procellariiformes > Diomedeidae > Phoebastria > Phoebastria nigripes. The sequence goes on along the minus strand of JAYKAV010002942.1, from coordinate 67,055 downwards.
GGGCTGGAAAACTGGTTTGTGTTCAGTACCTCCCGTGGGCCATTCCCATTCCCTTCTGGCTTTAGCAAACAACACCTGTGTAAAACCAACTTTTATTGAACTCAAAGACAGATTTATGAAGCTCTACAAGAAAAAGGTACAATTTTGTTGTCATTATAACATCCGCAGCCACTAATCATTAGCATCTTGCAATATTGGGAAACAAGCCTTAGTATCACAAAGGGACTACTTAAAAGTAACAGCCCAAGATTTTTATCTGTGTTACCTATCAAGGAAGGATTCCAACAGCTGCTTCTTAAAAAGGGTAAACCCTTTATTAACCTGTGCCTACCAGGCAATATACTTACTTTTTTCAGCAATGAGGCAGTATCTGACAGATCTGCCTACGAGTTTTTGGTGGGTTGACCTTGGCTGGCTGCCAGGTGCCCACCAAGCCATTTTCTCACTCCCCTTCCTCAGCAGGACAGGGGGAGAAAGTACAATGAAAAGCTTGTGGGTCAAGATAAGGACAGGGAGATCACGCTCATCAATTACTGTCACAGGCAAAACAGACTTGACTTGGGAAATATTAATTTAATTTATTGCCAATTAATAACAGAGTAGGATAGCAAGAAATAAAACCAAAACTAAAAACACCTTTACCCCACCCCCTTCTTCCCAGGCTCAGTTTCATTCCTGACTCTTCTACCTCCTCCATGCCCCAAGCAGCGCAGGGGGATGGTGAATGGGGGTTGCAATCAGTCCATAACACTTCATCTCTGCTGCTCCTTCCTCTCATGCTGTTCCCCTGCTCCAGCGTGGGGTCCCACCCACACGATACAGTCCTTCACAAACTGCTCCAACGTAGGTCATTCCCACAGGCTGCACTTCTTCAAGAACTGCTCCAGCACCATGGACCCCCCCCACGGGGTCACAGATCCAGGAGCCTCTTCCTGCGTGGGCTCTTCATGTGCCACAGCTTCCTTCAGAGCACATCCACCTGCTGCAGTGTGGGGTCCTCCACAGACTGCAGTGTGGATATCTGCTCCACCGTGTTCTTCCATGGGCTGCAGGAGGACAACCTGTGTCACTATGGTCTCCACAGGCTGCAGGGGAATCTTTGCTCTGGTGCCTAGAGTACCTCCTCCCCCTCCTTCACGGATCTTGGTGTCTGCAAGGCTGTTTCTCTCACATTTTTCTCACTCCTCTCTCTCTCACAGCTGTTGCACAGCATTTTTTACCCCTTCTTAAATATGTTATCACAGAGGCACTACCAGCATCGCTGATGGGCTCAGCTTTGGCCCAGTGGCAGGTCCATCTTGGAGCTAGCTGGAACTGGCTCTGTCTGACATGGGGGCAGCTCCTTGTGTCTTCTCGCAAAAGCCACCCCTGCAGCTCTCCCCCCGCCCCCTGCTACCAAAACCTTGCCATGTAAACCCAATACACAGTTTGGTCAGGTGTACCCAAGAAGACAGAATATGAAAAGATGGATGTGTAAGAAATCAGTAATATCAACTCTGATTCCGTAGGGGATTGTTACTGAAGTTGCCAAGTATTTAAGCAAGGGAAGTCATGATACAGGTCTTTAAATCTACCTTCTACAGTGCTTGCACTCCCCTCTTCAGTGCAGGCAAAATGATTCTTACTGAGCCAAATGAATTAAGTGCCAAGAAAAAGGATAACACTGAATGTTTTATTCTCATAGGCTCACCTTCACCATTATCTGCATATAGATGGGATGGAGCAAAGCTGTTTTTCTGAAGCCATATCATCTTTGTCTGACCTAATAGAAGAGTACAATGAACTGGATGCCACAAAAGGTGGGCCTAGAACAGATCCATCAAGACTGAAGATAGCTGTTTAAAGAAGGAAGAACTGATTTTTTTTTTTTTTTTTTTTTTAAATTTCCCCCGAGCATCCATCCACTTCAGTTAACCAGAATGAACTGCAGTGTGCCTAGCTACTGTCATTCCAAAGTGAGACTGGAACAACTGCTTCCTCAGCTCTCTGAGAGATATCATATCAAGTGACAGGCCCAGCCTGTAAGAAAGATTTGAAGGCACCTAATTATGGCAGATATCAGTAAGAGCAGTCTTCCTAACTGTAGAGTAAATTGACATACCATATGCTGTAAAGAGAAGAAAGAGAGGTTGTAGCAGCCAAAAATGTAGTTCTTTTCTCAGACTTTCAGCTTATGGTAAACTAAAGGCAGGCCTCACTTCAAAGAAGGATCACCGCTGCTAGATTTGTTTTTTAACAAGCAACTATGAAGAGAAGAAAAGCCCACATAGTCTTTTCAAAGATGAAAGCAATTCTCTAATGAAACTGGTTTCTTAAACTTTGCAGGATAGTAGTCATTTCAGAATGCTCTAAGCTATGTTCATAGTTTTAATATTTTTGCTTCCATGTTGTACTTAGCTGTATTAGAGCATTATGAGTTGATATCAAAATTGGCAATATCAGAAAATTCAACAAAATACATTTTGTTTCAAGTATTACACTTGGAGTATTAATTAACATTATTTTAATGATTCATATTCATGAATGCTGAGTTGCACTTGATAATGAGATAATGCAATATACCTCTGAGCAAAACATGCACTTATAATGAAGTTACAATGACTGTTTGGAGAACAAAGTTTGTATGCTTAAAAGAATGCAAGAAAAATAGGTATTTTAATATTTATAATTACTAGGGTAGTTAGATTTTTATATTACAGTACGAACTTTTACAAAGTACAACATACAGCTATTTCCAGTTGCTTGCCAGCCTTGGCTGTCTTAGAACAGCAAGATTAGTGAACTGTTACAGATCAGAATGGATCAATACAATGATTTCTTAAAGCTTGAAGCTTTTCTAGCAGAGTTGGAGTGGGTGTATAAGTAAGCACAATTTTCAATGTGTAAGTCCAGAAGTATTCAATAAAACATTGTGATAACATTTAAGAGCGTTTTTTTAAGAAAGCATTCTAAAAATAGTCATTTCCTTGAAATTTTGCTGTTTTATCTGCAAGTGTCCATTTATTTGTTCCTTTACAAGTGCATTGTTAATACTCACAACACCAGAGAAAGATTATCTGCTGCAAAAAGTGATCTGAGCTTAAAATTCACTTCTCCTGTTTGAAACAACATTGATGTGTTTTACCCTTGCAGATACATCATAGAAAATGTTAATTAGAGAATCAAGAATGATAGATGAAGTATTACAGGGTAATTTTTTTTTTCCTAATAGGTTAGTCAGAGCATCTGTGAATGAATATGTATTTGTCATTGTGGGCAACAACTCATTACAGTGGGGTACAAAGCTGTCTTGCTGTGCCTTTTTAATTACCAAAAGTTCTCGTTTTGACAATACTAGTGTTATATACATCCTTCTCAAGAATGTATTTCCACATACAAAAACAATTACATTTAAAAAGATGCACTCTTACTTGCATTTTTCAGGTGCTGTTTAAAAAACGAATACTCACATATGTAGTTTCACTATAAACACTGCTGTGGCAGGGGGTTACACTAACTCTTCAGGGCATGAATGTGCTGTTGCACTCACAGTGTGTTACAGTCAATGGTGTAACTTGTCATAAAACCTTGAGTTCGGAAAATATATCTCCTGGAGCACTGCAAGTCCTCTGACATACGCACGATGTTATCCACATCATCTTCCACTTAAAGAAGCCTTCACTGGGGCACTCAAACTGCACAGTGATCATTTTGGACTTATTGGGTATGCAGCACCTCTTGTCCAAGCACACCCCACAGAAAGTTAGTTTGTAGCTTTGTGTAGTTGAGCATCCGGAAAAAACTAGTTTTTCTGCTGTAGGAAGCTGGAATGTTGGTTGACATGTTTTTCCTTTTGGAATCTTTAATATAAAAACAAAGAAAAGCCTGAATTTTTCCATATGGAAAATGGAACATGTAAGAAAAAATTACAACATTTACATAGAAATATCTTGAAAATTACTTCTTCTAAAAGCTGTCTTATTTTTATCAGTCAGCAAATAGAAAATATTTTCTGAGTGACTGAGCCAGCGGGACAGGACTAGCAGCACTTTTATTTCATGACACGGTGTTGTTTTGTTTGAAATTACACATCTGTAATTTACTATTGAAACCTGAAGACTGAAGGTAGAAAAAGGAGAAGAGTTATTTTATGACCCTTAAAAAAGGAAGAAATCATTTTATATTAGTATTTGCTAATACATCCATTTTTCCATTACTTCCAATATTTCCRTTTTCTATTAGGAAATCATTTTCTATTAGAGAGTACCTTTATTCTCTTCAGTATATTGGTCAGGCAAGGCTGGATGAAGCATAATCTCTTTTCTTTTTTCATTTCACATTTTCTGTTTTCGTTGGTCACTCTGCTCGATATGCCTATGCCACAGGTCCTGGAACAGGGTGTCCAGGGAGTTGCCTGTACTAGGCACTTTTTCTTCAAAACTAGCGGTAAGCTTCTGTAAGCTAAGACAGCAATATATTATTTATGCAGCAGAACAGCCCCAAAATGATTAATTGAAAATAAAAGGATAAGCATTTGATTTCTGTTGATGAAGGTGCTTTTGTAGGTAAATCTAAAAATGAGGCATAAACAAAGTTATACAAAAGTCTTAGGGCTGAGCTGCTGGTAAACTTTACTGACACTGGATACTCAGATCCTAGCAAGGACTGTGAAATTGCATGTGTTGTATGACCCTCCAGCTTAATAGGATGAAAATATTATGTGAAGAGAGTTATTTGTGGAATTTTTATGAAATATCCAGAATGGAAGAGACAGTGAAAATTATTTAAGGCCAAGCATAGCTTAAAAAGGGATGCTGAAAACATTAATATCGGTTTCTTTGCAGATATTATAAAGGCTTTAGGGTTTGGGTTTTTTTTGAGGAGTAAAATTCTCCAGTCACTTCAAGATGCCACCAAAAAGCGTGTTTTCTGATGGATTAGGGCTGGATTAGGTGGAGTACACTTAAAAAAAGAAACAAAATTGCAGTGCAAAAGTTCATGGTGAAATTCTGAAAAACTGATTATGTGGAATCTGTGCATTTAGGTAAGAGCACGGGCAGAATTACAAGGATACCTGGAAAGTAGACAGCAATTTAAAGATCTCCTTGCAGCAAGCAGATTAAAAGCCTGTCACAGATCTGCAACAAATAAAGGGAAGTTAAATGGTTGTTTATACTTGGGATGTTTTTAAAGGATGACCCAGGTACATCCCTATGTATCTAAATTAGGTAAATAGAATTGACAAGGAAAGCCAGAAAACCAAGTGCAGTGAAATGAAACTTAGCACTTGCAATCCACACTAACAGAAAAAAGACTCTTCAAAATAGATATTGGCCCATTGAGGCATTCATGGAATTCATGTGCAAGTTGACGTGATACTTTTACTTCTGCTGCACTGGGAAAGGGAAGGGGGAAGACCTCACTTTGAAACAAAAATTTCAAGGTGCTTTTCTTCGGAGCGTTTGTATCACCTGAAGAATAGCATCCTTCAGCATGTAYAGCCACCACAGGGACAGGCTGTTGGGTCCCTAAACCAAATCAAATCAGAAGTGTGCTTTGCAAGTTGGGTATCTTTTCTCAAGGTTATGTTGTGCAGCCGATTGAAATTCCTGAATAAATGCTGTGAGGTGCAGTGTTGCAGTCTACTAGCGGAAGGAGTTGCTGAAGGTTGGACTTCAGCTTTTCAATCCATTGATGTGCTACAAAGTAAATGGCTTAATGCTGTTCTCCAGGTAAAGGGTGGAATAGGGAAATACCCACAAACCCAATTAATATATTTCATGGGGTCAAATGGTTTGGTTGCCATTGTTTTCTGTGTGTTACGTTCTCTCTTTGATCAGATTAGCGTTTAAAGTTAGTTGCCTGTCCGAGTGTGTTTTTATACACAGCATTAAGTATATTCTGTAAAAAGGCTTTGACACTAGTTACAGGTATTGTATCATAATTTTGAAGTAAAGATGAGCTGCTTTTTTTATTTTTGCTAACTTGTGTCACCACTGCTATTGTGTTAGAAGTTGTCCAAACTGAACTTCAGATTTTGCAAGTGAGTCAGTCTATCTGCAGATTGACCTATGTGTGTCTACCTATTTACTCAGCAGTCTTTTATGAAGGTTTTCTGATAAGCTTTGTGATCCTTTTAGTTTGATTTTATTAGTCCATTATGATGATTCAGGCCATAATTTCCCCGCAATTCAGGTTGCTACCAAATATGGCTCAGCTTTCTGGTACCCACAACAGTTGTAACGAAGATGAGTTTCACCGTGGAAACTTGCACAGGGAAGGAGACAGCACAAGCGCAGGCACCTGTGGCCAGGGAAGGACAAGGGTAGCTGCTTCTGGCGATGGTGCTTCCTTAAAGTGGAAGAGAGAACTACAGCGTTAGCAGCAGAGCAAGAATGAGGTTAAAGGGAGTATCAACTGACCCTGGCAGAACTGCCTGGTAACTGTTGTGTGATTTTGATCAGACTGAATAGAGAAGAAGTTGGGGGGAGGGTTGTCCTTGCAGTGACCTGAAATTTTGTGACTTGATTAAACCCGCAAGGCAGTCTTTATACTTTTCTGCTTTCTGTTGAAAGAAGGGGCTGCAACATGTTTATGTATGTATGTATATGAAAACCGAGACTCCCTACCACCACAAAGCGAGAGAAAGTGAGGCAGCTCCCAGGCTGTGAAATGGCTGTCCACCAGCAACCCTAATTGGTCTGATCTGATGAGTAGTAAACCTCTGCAGAAAGATGGGTTGAAGGTAGCTTTGGCCAATTTCCTGGTGACAGAAGCCAAAAGGCTTTTTGTTTTTCACATTCATCAGGTTTAGAGAAAAGAGTCTGTGACCTAAGAGTAAGAGGGGTAATTGCGACAGACCAGTCATCCTGGCAATGGCCTTGAGCAAGAACTGAAAAATTGCCAGCGTGCTGCCTGCCTGGCTGCTGGAGCCAGGGACACTGATTGCAGCAAGGCTTATGTACAGAAAAGTTTACCGGTGTAGCCAGGCACACCTGACATCAGTCTGTAGTTTGTTGATTGAAGCTGCTTGTGCTGTCCAGGCCCACAGATGGATTGTCCAGGCTTCTTTCTGCCCGTGACCCTGGCGCAGGGACTTGCTGCTAATTTTGGTGTGAATATAGGTGTACATCCAATTGCACCACTGACACACAGGCACTTATAAAGCGGGTTAGGTTGGAAGGTCTGCCCGTTAAGATAATAAACTCCATTGAGCTCACATCCTACGGCTATCAGATCTGCAAATGGTAAACAAGAGTTACATACACAGGAGGAACACGTGGTTCCTGCTCACAGAGCACTAAAATGCAATCAGCATTTACTGCACCCACAGCTTTGAGCGCTTCCCAGCCCAAGCACATCTTTTTTTATTTATGCCCAGTGATAACTACAGCCACCTAACTTTAAATCAGTCATCAACACGCCTGCAAATAACAGGCTTGTGCACAATGAACTGGTTTCACTAATGCATACGCAGGTAAGTTTAAAGACAGTCCCTGCCCTGCTCTCAGATTCTCTGACTGAGCAGTTGAAGTCTGAATTAGTATACATTGCCTAGCACAGAGCTGTGCAGCACCAGCAAGCAGAGTTTTCCTCCAAAACCATTCACTTGTGCTGTCCCACCCTCCTGCTTTTCAGGAAGATAACGTGAAAGAACAACTTACATGCACACACGCCTCTCTCATACCTAGGCTCGTCTTCTGAGTAGTCGCAGTAGAGGCCTTTGTGGGGATCACAGATGTCTGCTTCATTGCAGGTCTCTCCTGACTGCTTGGCACAGACCTTACAGCAGCCACAACCGTCCTTCACCAGGCTTACCCCGGGGGTGCAGCTTGGCGCAGGCGGGCATCTGCACGGCCAGTGACAAAGCTCCTTGCGCTGGTGGGCTTCACCGGTTTCTGAAGGTTTTTCTCCAGGCTTCAGTGGTGGGCTGTGGAAAAACTTACACACAGTGGGATGTTTTGAGAGCTGAATGCATTATGCGTAGCTGGGATAGCATAAAACGAAGTTGGGATAGAAAAAAACTGTGAAGTTTTATGGAGACACGTAACATTTCTCATCTCACAGGATCCAAAAAGTGAGATGCTGTGAGGTTTAGGTAGGAGACAGAGGGCCGACTTCGTCAGTCACTGCCATGCACTGAGGTGTCGTTCCACCAGTGAGCGTGGCCTACTGCTTGGGTGAAACACAATTCATGGGTCTTCCCTTTGCCTTCAATAGAACGAAACCTGTAGTAGAACTCAAGTAGGAAAAAAGTGTTTTAAAGTAGACAGTGGATTTATTTTAAATACTCCTTCCCACAATCCTCCTATCAAATAAATTAACTTTTGATTCCTCTCACTGTTTGATAGCCAGCCACTGCCCTGTGTGCCACTTCTGATGGCAAAAGCCTTTTAAAATAGTAAACCTCTTTTGAGTGTTACTTTTGCTCCAAAATTTGAGTAGTTGTTTGGGAAGGAGCGTTATTGTATTTACAAATTCTCCTGCGCTAGATGCAAAAATTGAATCCTAATAAGGGAGGCTAGTAGTTGCATTGAGCTTAATAGGTCATTTTCTAAGAGTGCATCTGTTTGCATGGGTAAGTGTTCATCGAATCCAGGGCTTACAGGGCAAAGACGTATCTCTAAGAGAGATTTGTATCAGCAGTAGGAAGTCAAGATCTAGCTAGAATTTACTGTTTTCCACATTCKGTCTCAGAATTCATGTCTTTTTTTCCTTTTTCTTTTCTTTTTTTATTTTAAGAAAAGGAAGTCCTAATTCTTAGTTTATTTTTCTGAGGCATGGGGGAAGATGAGGTCAGCACAGCGTGAAAGGATCTATTTGAGATAGCTGTATTCTATCTGCTTTTTTTAAGAACTACATCTAAAACGTAACAGTTTAGATCTTAGCGTTAAATCTTTTCATGCTGCTGATTTCAGCAGAAATGCAGATCGTAATATAGTTATTCATTGCGGATGACTGGATCCATAGTTAAGTGGGGGCACACACAGTGCTTGGCCACTAGTACAATGTAAGGCTTGGGAGCTGCTCTCATCGAGCAGCGCTGACTGCCCAAAGAGCAAGAGGGAGAGAGAAGATCCAGACCTGCATCAGGTGCCAGTAACACCATCTAGCTTGCAGGAAAAAAAAAATAGAGCCTAGATTTTCTCTGGGCACATGAAGCCCCACCTATCAGTTTCTCTCTGGTCCTCCAAATTGCAAGGCTCTACCGATGTAGAAACAACCTCCGGCAGAGATGCTAGGGGAAAGCTGGGGAGGGAGGGGTCGTTCTGCTGGGTTTCCTTCCAGTTCAGCTTTCAAACTGGAAGTATCTGCAGAATTCAGCGTTTCATATGTCATATCCCATGAAAGCTCTTGCAGCATAATTGAGCTGCCCTAATCGCATGCAGCAGTAAATGACCTTTTAAAAGGCTTTTTTCTACCACTAATTGCCATTTTTCATGGTCATTTACAACTATACTTACGATATCTTAATCCACAGTTATTAAGGAGGCTCCAAAGTAGTAGCTTTCAAGTTCCTTTGGCTGAATGATTTTTAAGATACATATTAATTCACAGAGGCAATTCATATAATAAATGAATATTAAACAATGTCATGTGGTATTCCACGCAGCATCCTGAAGATAGTTTAATAAATGCGTTATTTTGTTAATAATTTGCTGATAAAGGATTTCTTCTAATCCTTTTTACCTAAATGCAGCAATAATATAGAAACAACTAACTTAAGTCTATTTTTTTTTAGGCAGCTAAGCCTTTCCTATAAACCATAATATTAATTTGATGAACATGTGCATTAGAGTGTAAAGCTTCTTAAAGGCTTGTTCTGGAAACAAGACACACAGGTGTTCCTATACATTTAGCAGTGTTCAAGACTGTATGGTTGCTTCAGGAAACTCACTTTCTTGCTGCTTTTTTTTCTTTTTAAGCAGAGTATTATTATTAGGAATTTGGCCATGTGCCAGCTATACGAGGTTATGTGGTTTAAATCAGGTATCGCGTTTCAAAATGGGTATGTGTAGCAGGAAATAATCTGTGTGCTTCGACCAGTATGTTTAATCTGTGTTACAAATTAAAACGTGTTTTACACCTACAGAATTCTACCTAAGCAAGTGATTTTTCTCTCCTTTTTTTTAGGGAAAGATGTCAACTGAGAGGTGTGAGACTACAAAGTTCCCAGTAAGAAAAACACCATCAGGCAAATACCTGACAGTTTTAACTGTGGAATTACGGAGAAGCTCAGTCTACCTGAAAAATCGTCAAAAATCTATTAAGTTACAATGAAAATTTCAAGTTTGCTTGTAAAGTTTACAGGCCAAATATTTTTCTAATTCTTGCTTCCCAAAGTTTCTATACCAAAGCTATCCACATCACACAAGCCCACTGCATACTTTTCCTGATCCTATGGGCAGGTCAGAAAATGAGACCATTGTGTAGGAACCCTTCATGTGTTATCGTTTGTTTTCTTATGTTTTAAAGATTGAACAAGGTCTGTACGGCATAAATAAGCAAATAGCAAAAGTAGGCAATGTATTATTGCTAACGTTCGGTTATCTTAGTCTGGCTTTAAATATGCAGAAAGTTAGCAGAGGGAGACAGTCATTTGAAAATTCTCCATTTGACATTCATCTTGATCGTAAAGGAAAAATACACTGTGTACACGTAAAGTGGGTGTTCAAAATTAAGTAAATAAATAAATTGGCCTTTGACACAAATACCTTCAGCAAAAGCTATCACTTAAAATTTTCTCATAAGAGACAAAGCACAACACAGCCCAGGTGCCCTTCTCATTTGTAAAACTAGCCTGGAGTCAGATCACTGTGTATATTTACATATATATATATGGAATATGAGCATGGACAAGATGTTTACTTTCTTACTGCATCAGATAACCATTTGTGCTTATATTTAAAAAAAAAAAAAAAAAGCAAGGTCACTGACAATTTAAGCTTCCCTAACACTTTTTTTCCCACCAAATCATATTAATGTACAGATTAAAGAGAAAAAAATACCAAAATCAGGACTGATGCAGTAAATAAGCTACAAGTGAAATTTACTCAGGAGTAGGGAATGGCTCCTTCATCTTCATGAGGAATTTGCTTCTCTGAAATTTATTTTGTCATTAAGCAAATAAAAACTTTAAACCGGGACAGGGTGAGGAAGGGAGAAATCTTTTTCTTCTTTTTAATGAACTTACCTGGTGCGTACAAGGGATGATGAAGATGGTGGGAAAAAGGAGCCACCGCATGTTCCTGCACATTCAGAAGTGAAACTGGGAGATAGGGAGCAGGCTGAGCTGTGTCAGAGGAAGCACTGAACACAAAGCTCTCCTCTGTCTCCCTTGCCAACCCTACTTTCCCCAGCACATGCACGAACACATACACACATTCACACTTGAAATTCTCCACTTCATACAGAACCAGCTTCACACTGAAATTTCCAACTGATCTTCTTTTCTCTGCCCAGCGCTAGAATACAGATTTTCACACCCTGCTTGATCCCATCCAGCTGCTTCAGCAGATTCTGCCTGACTTAATTGAGGTCGGGTGGGGTGACATCTGATTCTTAAAATCTTGCTGCTGGAAACGTAGTGTCATTTTTAACTTGTATTTAAGTCCATATTACAGGAATTTCTGAAATCTGAAGGGCAGAGCCCCAAATACATGTATTTTTTGAGGCAGAGAAAGCAGCGTTTCTCAAAATTTCTAATGTATGGTGCCTAGCRGAATCATAGCATAAAAATTAACACCTTCAGTGCATGCTCTCTAAATAGGGAAAGAGAGATGCTATAGTGTGGTATAACGCTAGTACATATTCTGCACTGCTTCTTTCCATGAAATCCTAATGGGGAAACCCAAACTATAAGGTACTTTTCCCTGAAGAATGCACCTTGTCTTACTGCCATGCCTCCCCGCACAAACACAAAACCATTCAAATCTCCAAATTTCCTCCTCCCTAATRCTATCGAGGTGACGTGCCTGATTTTTAGGCTAACAAGTAAGGGTCTCCAGGACAAGAGAAAAGCTCCACCTCTGCAAGAGTGGTGTTGGTGGTGCCCTGGTGAATGCTCCTCCATTGCCTTTGTCCTCGCTCAGTCACCTCCTGTGAAGTCCAGCAGTTACTAGGGGAGGCTGCCAAAGCCCACGCTCACACAGCAGCTGTGTGTGGAGAGAGGCAGTGGTGGGAGTATCGAACCAAATCCGGTCCGAGCAATTCTGTTTTGCTCCCCGGCTCGGAGCACCACATGCCCTCTGCAGTTACAAACGAATCCTGAACTGCCCTTCCACACTCTTGATCAGTCAGCTGTAAATCACTGCAAAACTGCTCTTCTCTAGCACGTCCACTTTGTCACATACTTCAACATAAAGTCCAAACAATCCCTAGGTACCAAGTGGATGCTGCAGATGAGTTAATTTCAGTGATGTTACTCTGAGTCTGCATCTGTGCAGACCAGGTCTGACTCAAGCCTCGTCTTTCCCATTAAAAGCTTATGAACATAGCACCTAGGTTTCTCAAAAATCTCTTCTGTATACTTTCAAAACACAGCTTGTTTCATAGGATCAAAGGATAGTTGAAGTTGGAAGAGACCCAGGAAGTCTCTAGTCCAACCCCTGCTCAAGCAGGGTCAGCTCTGAGATCAGACCAGGTTACTCAGGGCTCTGTCTATTTGGGTCTGAAAAACCTCCAAGGGTGGAGAATGCCAAACCTCTCCTGGCAGCCTTTCAGAGTGATAATAATGAGCAACGCAGGCTGTCTGAGGAGATCCCAGGTACAGTTTTCTCCTGCAGACCCAAAGACACCCCTTCCGCTCTCCAGCCTGGAAGAAGTGAGGAAGGTCAGAGGACTAGGACACCTATTCTCCTCCTCCTAGGGCTGCAGGGGAGCACAGAGCATTCATTTGAAAAGTGTTGTTCCTCTTTGCATCACAAAAATAAAGCATGTGGCCAGTGCAGGGCTGGGAATGCTCTGTGTGAGCTGGCAAAGACTGGTCTGCTGTGGGTAACCACCCCCGTTCTCAGGAAACAAGACGGAGATGTTCCTGTAGGATTATCCATTTGGTTTATATGGTGTGTTTTGTTGGAATTCACCTGGAGAGCACAGTATCTTTGAGATCAGAGAGTGAGACTTTGAAACTGGGGTTTGAGTATAATCAAGCTGATTGATAGAAAATGTTGGGTTTGGGAGGGGTGGGAGGAAGGTTCCTCCCTGAGGAAGACATTCTGGTGGTATAACACATTAAAATGTGATTTTACGTGGCTGGATGGTTGCCCTCATGTGTGCAAAGCAACTGGCGTGCTTCTTCAGCCCAGGAAGGGCCTGCTGCTAGTAGGACTCAGCTCTCCAAAGCAACAATGCRCCTTCATTGCCTCTCCCTAACAAATGCATTAACTGAGGCTGTCTGGAGCTTGCAGTACCTGCAGTACCGAACCCTGAGTGTATTTAATAAGGAGACATAAGACCACAAAGACAGCAACACTAACTCCTTTGCATAAATAATGCACCAGTGCTTTGACTTAGTATTAGAGTCTGTGTCTCTGCTAGTATTGGCTCTGATTTAAATAAAGGGAGGCTGTGTGCCCTTTTCCTCTCCTGCGGATCTTTAGTGATCCCCCACAACTTAAAAATTAATGTTCTTAATGCCATGTCCAGACTTAGCAATAGTTTGTCTGTATGGATCCTTCTTGCCAAATCTCCCTTGCAGATTTGATTACATAAAGCATCATTCATTTCCTGAACTAAACCTGCTCTGTTTTCTGGTGCCATTCTAATACTACCCTGAAGGGAAATGTAATTTGGTTGTATATTCAGTGTTCTCTACGTACTGCACACATCTCTTTGGTGTCAAAAAATCATCTTCCTGTCTGTGAATTATGCCATGTAAATCCATTGTCTTAAGAGATGGAAAAGCATGGGATATAAACCCATAAATGAATATAACCATGCATTCTAACAGGATACCCTGTCTTGGACAAAATGCCAGAAGTATTCATTGTTGATATTTGTTATTGGCCAGGATTTTCAATATTCCCTACTGGGCTTGGTGGAGTTATCATGTCTAAATCCAGCAAAGCCAGGGCTGAGTTCGGTCATTCCTAATAATGGGGTGCCAGTCCCAGACACACACCAGAGCTGGGGGCTCACCTTTTGGCAGGAAGGTTTTAACACGTTGTCCTGTTTTGTCGCTCTTTGTGCATGGATGTTACAAAGAGACTCCTCTATTTCAGTCAGTCAAACCTACTGTCTGTGTCTCTTTGCTCAAAGAAATAAATAGATGAGTGAAAAGAAATAGGCATGTTGTGTGACAACGTGTTGCCCTTGGCTCACCCTGTCTCACATGCTGTTTGCTCACTCGGGCTTTGCAAAGAAGCTGCCTTCCTCGAAACAACCATGCTCCAAAACCACCAATGGACTTCACCAAGAGGTACGCTTGCTATTGATGGCAGCTTGGCCACACCAAGGCACAGACATCTCCCTGCCAGGAGCAGCAGAGTTTGCTCCCAGGCAGCATGGCGTGTCCCAGGTCCTGGGCTTAGCCATGCTTGAATGTGCGGTGAAGTTCCCAGCTGGGTCACTCAGGCCAGGTACTGCGATGGTCTTTGCAGAGGAGCCACTTGTCCACCACCAACGAGCTCTCGTGAGGTGCCTCCCTTCTCGGCTGGTCAGCTGCTCAACTTTTGTAAACTTGGGCCATTTTTGCTTCTCTTCAAATCGTGTTTCAGACATGAGTTGCACTCAGAAAGGCTCCATACCTCTCCTGGAGCACCGCCAATAACAGCACGTTCCTCAATGCAGCTGAGTAAAGAACTTCTGAGATGACAGGGATATTGCCAATGGGACAGAAATTCATCTTGTCCTTCATACCCACTTCAGCAAGGCCATGTGYGACACTGAGATCACTGTCAGAGGGATAGAAATGCTTTGTACAAGGCAGCTATAATATGTTCCCCACAGTGTGCCGCTGTTTCTATTTCAGCTGTTGTCTACTTCCAAACTAATTTATAAAGCTTCTCAGAGCCATAACACGCTATCTGATTTATAAAGATATTTACACGCTGATTTAAGATGTCTAGGTCCCATTTGCAAAACTGACTTATGCAGGTAGTTGTCTGTATCCCATTATTTTCTTCTAACGGGCCTTACACACAGAAAAGATGCCATAAAGTGCCTGTATTCCTAAGGACGCATCTCTCAAATGTTTCATCTTTCCATGACTGTCAACCATGTGAAACAGGAAACTCTCAGAATTGTTTAAGTTGAATATTTGTCAGCAAATAGAGGCTGAGCTTTTGTTTTTCTTGTTAGCAGATCATATAAAAATATCTGTACACACTGAACAGGCTTAACCAGGGCAGACTCTGTGCAATCAATCCAGAGAGGCACAGACTATAAAATACAGGCCAGGAAGAGCGAAGGCAGAGACAGGAATAAAAATGAAGACAAATTGGGGACCCACCAAGCAAGGCAAAGAAGTGTAACTGCGCTGAGCCAACCTATTACACGCTGGGATTGGCCAATTCTGCGTACAGTGCAGAGGCTCTGCTTTCTCGTTTTAATTTGATGCTGAATTCACTGTGACAGAATAAACTCGGATCAGCCCAAATCATATTCGCAAAGCAGCTTTTCTCCTCACAGCCCAGCTCTGTGGGCACCCTGACGCTGGCAGCTCCAGCCTCGGCTACCTTTCTGCCCCTGCAGCTGGCCTGCGCTTTGCAGAGCACGCAGGCAGCTGCTCCTTGGGGAGAAGCACCGTCAGGATAAATATTTGAGCATGGCGGCTAATCCCGCGTGTCAGGAGACATGCAAACTTCCACTGAGGCTCGTACGATTCTCAAAGGGTTTCCATTGTTAGTTATAGGAGGAAATAGTAAAGCAGCTTCCCAAACTCCTGGGTTATTTACACATGTAGTTTGTGTGCCAGCTAAAAAACATCCCTGAATGTTCCCTGATGGAAATGAAAATAAGGTCCCGGCCAAACCTTCCTTGAGGGGAGGGCATGGGAGAGACACAGAAAGAGAGTTGTATTTTTTCCCAAACCACCAGTTGGGGAATTTTTTTTTATTTTATTCATCTTTTAAAAAACATTCCGCCTAAATATTGGTGTATTCCCACTGCTATCGCTAGATTTATGTTGGCACAAAATCATCCGAAAGACAAACTTAGCTTTTCAGTCTACAAGGAAAGTATATGATGCTTTCTACAGACCCAGAGACACCCATAAATTGTAGGGCACTGGCTGGATCTGGTGCCCATTTTGCATGGCAAGTGTCCCAGGGGGTGAGAAACCCCCGGCAAGGGGAAGGGAGGCTGCGCTTGCCCCTCTCCTTCCCACTGGTGCAGTCACCTCCACCTCTCTCCTCCCATGTACAAGGCAGCTTCTCCAAGTTTCAGGGCTGAAAGGATTTGCTCCTTCATTGAATGGGTCCATTAAAAATAGCAGAAACTGGGGAACTGGTGGTGGAGATTCCAAAGAGTAAATGCTGGKTGGGCACATCAGGTCTGGTGACAGCCTGTCTTCAGGCTCTTTTAAGGGAGGATTTCAGAAAGGGCATAAATGTGTTCTTGCCCCAGCCCTCAGGTTGTCTCTCTCATGCTCTAAAAAGTAATGAAGTATCCAAGAGAAAAAATCCATACCTCTTTATTGCAAGGGTATGGAGAATAGTGTGACATTTCTTTATTTTTCTATATAAGAATCTCACCTCAGCATATGTATATGAAAGAGTGCAAAAAAMCATGGGAAACTCAGTTTAAACAGCCACATTTCATTTCTTTTCAGTTTCCTCTATAGAAAAAGCATCAAAATCTGCAAAACTTCCAAGCAAAACCCTACATCAACTCAAAGTCTCAGGAGGGCTTGCAAGCTTGCCTAGCTTGCAAGAAAATGTTGCCAAGTTGTGTTGGGTTGACCGCCCCAGCAATTCAGTTGCATAGTTACCYTTCCTTTTTCATGCCTACAGCAGAATTCCCTGTAAATCATCAAGGAAAATGAAAATAACCACCTCCGTTGCACAGCTGTGTCCATTTACTTCATCCCAACGCTTCGGTCCAACTAACATGTCCACCACCACCAGGCTGAAGTAAGAAGAGACGGCAGGCAGGGGTCAGCTGGTGGGTTGTCCAAACCTCATTTGCCACGTGGGTGGAGGGGGGAAAGAAAAAAAGCAGGAAAGGGTTAAGGCAGAAGTCTCCTAGTGAACGATTGCGCCTGGCTCAGTCATCTCTGATCCGGAAAAGCCCACGGGAGAGCTCAAACATAAACAAGTGAATAATGTCTCCAAGATCCAAGGCTCTCAGTCCCGTTTTGCAGAAAGGATTATTTCATTTGCATTTTCCATAAATGAGTCACGACCTATTGATAGCTACAGAAGTCTCCGTACTGTTTCCGTGAAATTTGAGCCTCAGAGATGTTGCCTTACTTTTTTCTTGGCATGTTAAAATTCTGGCTCCCCGTGCGGTGGGAGCCGTGGTGCTGACTGCTGGTGGGACAATGTGGTGGCCAAAAGCAAAACCAGGGGAATTTAAATGGGAAAGGGGAGAGAAACAGAAGGTTTAGTGCTGCTGGAGCCAGACCATTCCCAGGACCAGCTTTGGAGCTGGTGTCCCCTCATCACTGCCCTGACCGCCTGCCCCAGCTAGGGCTGAGGGGCACAGGTGCTGCACCTAACGCCTTGCCTTGCTTCACCTGCTGACCGGTCGCCAGAGGAAGGATACCCCAGAGGTACCTGCACAGATACCCAGGAGGCCTCTGGATAAACCCGGCATGGCCCCACACTGCAAAGCTAAGAAGAAATTAGGAAAAGAGAAGAAAACTTTTCCAATGAAATTAAAAGCAAGAAAGATATTCGGGTTTTCTTTTATATAGGCTCCATAATGCACAGATCCCTCAATCCCTGTCTTTTAAAATCTCTTGCAGACCACCTTAAATTCACTGGAGAAGTGCTCGGTCTTGCATTAGGTACAGCCCTGCCATCTGTTGGATTTTTTTTAAATTAAAAGCTTGTTTAATATAAGAAAAAAACCCAAACCTGACAGCAGTTGCTTGGTTTTTTATTTCAGTCAAATATGTGTTTGCTTTCCTAAAGGAGTTCAGAAACCAGCGGCGACCCTGACACTTCCTGGGGAGTCCATTTAATCCAGGGTCCCATCCAGACAGCCTGCACCCAAGGCTGTGCTCCTGCCTCAGAGCCCATCTCACCGAAGGTGTAAACTGGCTTCAGTAATGGCAACATCCCACTTCTGTGGGCATCTTTCCACATGAAAAGGAAAAGGTTCCTTTTAAGGGAAAAAAGTTGTTTTTTTCACCTAAGACTAACAGATCATCTGTCACGGATGTTTGTGTAGGCTCCAGAGAGACTTTCCGCAGGAAGAAGACCAGGGTACCAAAAGACCCTTTAACCTAACAAAGATAGGGATAAGAAGACCCAGCGATGGGCGTCTCAAGCCAGAAAAATTCTTATTAGACACAAATATTTAACAGAGGATGAACTATAATACAATATATGGAGGGAAGTGGTAGGTCTCTGGCTTTTTGGCGTGAGATTCCCCATAGATGTCCTCTGACAGGAACAGCTACATGTGAGCTAGGGACCCTTTCTGTCTCTGGAGAGCAACAGGCACTTCCACAGTGCAGCTCATTTCTTCAGAAGGACACTTCATCCTCAGGAGGAGATGAATCATATCCTTGAAGTACCTCTGTACCTTTTTCTCTCTGGTGACCATAATGGGAGCTTGGGATGACATCTGCTCAGAGAAGTGCACCTTTCGTGTCTAGGCATCTCTCTGGCAGAACCACTTGAACCAAACACAAATAATGATGCCCAAAGCTCAGGAGACCGGGTGCAGTGTAAAACTTGATGCTTAGATGTCCTCAGGTGATTTCACAGTCCCTTCTGGACTTGCTTTCTGTGTTTCTGGGGCTGGCACCACAGCAGAGCCATAGGCATGGTGCAGCCTGCCACGGGGTTGGCATAGGCAGTCGGGGTCAGCCCATGGTCTCGATGACCTTGAAAAGTGCTTTTGATTCTTTGCTCTATGTGAGGGGCAATGGGAGGGGATGCCCCTTTGACAGTGCTCAATGTCGAGTCACAGGAGAAATCAGCCACAGCTACCCATGAAGCACTCGCACCACAGCTGTGCCCAGCACAACACCTGGCACCAGCTCCTTCCTTTCAACATGAAGAGGGCTTCAATAAAATAATGAAAAGAGACTTACCAGAGAGCCTCTGAGCATGGAGGATATGTTCATTACCATCGTTCTGATTCAAGCCTCTGATGATTTTGAATACGCTCACATTACTCATTCGCTCTGAACAGAAGAAACGAGCACTCTGGCTTCTGTTTTCATATACTTAAGCTACATTCAACAGAGAAGCAGCCCCAAGTGGTTTCTGTTGAGGGACCCAGCTAAGGTTAGTTAAACTGGCAACTGGATCTTTTTTCTTATGAAAATATGAAAGGCAGGGTTTAGAAAGTGCTTATTCAAGATGCTGTTGCAACTGCAGACAAGGGCAGAAGATGCTCCCTGAAGCATGCTGTTGGAAGTAGGATTTTTAGAAAAGTTGGTGTATTCACAGCAGGGAGCTTGCACTGTTCTTCCAATAGTCTTATCCAGTTTCACACGGCAACTCTTATTGCTGTGTCAAAACAGGCAAATTTCCTCTCTGAAAGCCAGCAGGCAGCTAAAGGAAGCCACTGCAGATAATGCCAGGGATTTTCTATACTATAACAGAAACAACGGGAAAAAGCTCATATCTAGTCTGCACTTGAGAGGTTTTTCCACCCCCCAGAAGTTCTTCCCCGCAACGGACTCATTCAAAACCTCTCGGGGAACTTGGTCCTGCCCCGACTGCAGCTGGAGCCTGACAAAAATAATGGAGAACCCAGGCAAAAGTGCTTCCCTGAGTCATGTATCTGATTCAAGGCAAGGTCACAGTGTGCTGGGAGACAGCCTGGGGCGAACATGCATGGATGAGCGACGTTGCCTGATGCCCAGCCTGAGTTATGACAGTAGCGAGAAGGTGACATTAAGTGAACCGCAGAACATGCACTCCAGCCCTTTGCCATGGGCAAATGCACTCTCGCAGACATAGCCCAGAGGATGTAACTACACTGGTATGGAGGGGTAAAGCTCAACTGTCAATTAAAAACTCAGCAAAGTCTCACTTAGCATCCACGTTGCTCATACACATGTATGGGCAGCCTGAACTTTGCCCAGCCATGGAGGAGGCTGGAGGGGAGGACAAAAAGACACAGCAGTGCAGGCAGTGTGGCCACACCATCTAAATTAAGCAGGTCACGTATGGATCGTTACACCTCAGCTCCATGCACAACCCACACAGTCTCCAGGTGTCTTCAAAGCATTGGACCAACCTGGACCTTTCCTCAGTGATGCTGGACCTTCGGCCAGTYGTGCTCTCCCAGACACAGTTCAGGGTCAGCGCTGGTCTGGCACCCTTCACGGTAGTTAGTTAGGGTGGAGACACTGATCCATTTTGGGGGGTAAGTGAATTTAGTAGTACAGATATGAGCTGTGCTGCACCTGCTGGCCTCAGGACCAGGTAATGGTCTCTGGTCTGTTTTATTACAGAGGAGAGACAGCCTCTGGGTCTAAAATGCACCCCATCATTTTTCCATGTACCTTCTGCTAACAGGATCTAGAGTAGAGTCTCCCGCTATGCGTTAAATTGGGAAATTACTGTCATTAAAAATCACTTTATTCAATCCGTTTTACAGTCATCTGGCAGTTACCAACTTTTGCCTTCAAGTGCACACTGAAAGTGTGTCTACGTGACTGCCAGCCCTTTGTGGGTCTCATGGAAATACCAAGTACACCTTTAAAATGTCTAGCTGGGGTCCTGCAAACAGAGTTGCCATGGCAGCGCAGAGATCTGGCCCGGCAGGACATCTTTGCTTGCCTTTCCAAAGGTGACAAACCATTTGGAGCATCTAATGGATACTTCTTTAAAACAAACTGCGCTTAAAGAAAACCTGGCTTGCCCCACTCTCTTAAAGCATCAACCTGAGACCTAAAATCACTAGTCACGTAAGAAAAGGCGTAAGCCCGTGGCGTGAGAGGCCCATTGGGATCAGAGACCTGTGTAAGCCTGATGTGAAATCAGAGCAAGCCCCCAGCAGTGAGGACACAGCCGCTTCGCTGCCGGTGGCTGGAGCAGGTCTCGGCACAGCGGTGCTGCAGTTGTCCCCTTGCCTTCTGCAGATGGCTGTCGCGCTAGCAATTACTGCTATTGAAACTACCTGGTTTTATTCTCCTTCATTACTTTCCTTCTGACAGGAGAAATTACTGCACTTGGAAAGTAAACAGCTTTTGTTGCAGTTCTCCTGAATAGCAGTGCTGCTCTAAAACATTTAGAAAAAACACACACAATGCAGGAAAATAAACAATACTGAACACCAGTTGTTAGTATTTTCATCATGCCACAGGAGTGCCTAACGTTTGACTGGAATTACAAAGACAGCTGAGAGCGTCTGCCCTCCAGAACCTCCGGCCTCAGTTCTTCAAAGACTTCGGGCCATGCTTTCATCTGTGCAGAGCAGTTGTGCAGAGGGGCTGTTTGATGTGCATAAAGATTTGTGCCTAAGTATTTGTAGGGCTGGAGTCTGACCTGATGAGCACAGTAAATCGGAGAAAACTGGTAAGAGTAGCAGAGGAGTTCAATCTTGATTGGACAAAATTGAACCTGAGGCGCACAGCGGCATCAAAAGCCATTTATGACCCGTAACTTCTGTCCCTATGAGAGAGGAACGCAGGAGCTCTTCTCAAATGCTCGGACTAATTGAGGCCCATCAAGACCTGATGATCCACAGGGGTGCAAACATCCCTGGCTCCGTCAAGTTGCTTACACTATACGTGTCCAGCTGTGCAATGATGAACACAGGGAAGGAACAAGGGAATCCCTCCTGATTTATGCCCTGAAGCTTGACCCATAATTTAAAATCTCTGAGACTCCTACATCCTTATATTCAACCTCACCCAGAGCTTTATTTTGAGCCAGATAGCTCCAGAGCTGAGCTCCTGTTGACCTACAGCGTTTCTGTCTGCAGAGTCTGGATTTGAGGAATCCTCTTCCCCTGCGTAAACAAGTCCAATGCATATCCCCAGCCTGCCTGAATCTGAAGTTCAACCACTTGACTATCTTGCTGCTTCTCAATATTGACATACTGACTCCTCTCTGAATGTATCCTAGGCATTTATTTATAGGTCATAAGGAATTCTCCCATTCATCTGCTCTTTCACAGGCTACAAGGCTTGTTGCACCTTCTTCTATATTTTCTTTCTCATTTTCTCGTGGTGAGTATTACTCCATCACCCTTTTTATCTTCTTTTTGTGCTTCAGCTCACACCTGACCTCTGATGGAGTGAGCTCCCGCCAGGATGAGTCCCAGAGAATAACCCTGCGCTGGGCGAGGGGCTCCCTCTGGGCCAGGCTCCCCCAGCCACCAATTCCCATGAGTGACTCCTTGTTCCCAGTGAGGACCGTGCACATCGACTGCACAATAAAATGGGAGGCCACGTAAGCTACAGCTTTTTTCCAAGTGCCATGTTTTTTCCTTCGAGAAATGCTCTCTTTCCTTAAAAGGGAGGGGGAAGGAACAGAAAGGTGTCTGGGTCATATTTGCTTTGGTCTTGGTCTTTTCCCCCTCCTTTTAATTGGGACACATCAGTAATTTTGAAGCCCTCAGTGAAATGGTCCTGTTAACAGCTCGTGTGCTTGCATCAGGGAAACTCACTGCCAATGATTTGGACAACCAACACTTAAGGAGTCAAAGCAACACGGTATTTAGTGGAAAAACAACAACATAACAAAAAGCTCCTGCACATTTTCTACAGACTCAAGCGCTGCCCCCAGCCAAGGCTAGCTGCTTCCCAGCAGCCCAAAGCAGAAGTGCCCTGTGGGATGGCCCGACTGCCTCTGTCCCCATCGTCACCCCAGCGAGCCTCAGCACAGGCTGGCCACGGCCAGAGGCAGCACTTGCCAAGGAGCCGGTCACTGCTTCCCAGATCAGGATTTTTCAGAATTACTCTGTTACTGTTCTTCAGGTAAACCAGTCTTCTTTGAAATTGGGGGAGGAAAGAAAAAGTCAGGGTTTTTTCTCTTGTCTCTGGTTGTTGGGAGTTTTTTTGGTGGGCTGGGAAATGACTGAAATGCAGAGTTAGTAAAAGAAAAGGAGAGGCAATGAACCAGCCCAGTGCGGGTGCTTGCACGCCCAGCAGCAGCAGGGGAGGCTGCGCAGTGGTGGCTCTCCACTGGCCATGGCCACTTGGAGATCAGGGCTTTGACTTGACTGCCATTACCACTGTCTCCTGGTTTTGTCCAGGTTCTCATAGGCAGCTGCCTTGGCAAGACTGGCAGGAGACTCTAAAAGCCCATGTTCCTGAGGCTGCCTGTTTTGTCTGGTTCAAGTGTGGGTGGCAGCACTGGGAACCATTGCTCTGCTTCACAGGGGAGCAGGAAGGGAATTTGGGCTGAATTTAGTATTGGGGGAAGAGAGCATGTTTCACAGTCCCCKTTGCATTCTGCCAAGATCTTACACGTTGCGGAAATTGTTATTTCTGCAGAAGGTGGGATATCTGGTGGGAAACAGGAGAGAGTCATTGCCCCACATCCAACAGCAAGTCCAGCAGCTCCAACATTTCTCACCTCCTGGGTTATTAATGACCTTTTAGAAATGCCAAAGCACTGTGGAGGAGGCTAAAATCTGACAATCAGGAAAAAAAACACAGCAAACATGAAAGTGGCTTTGTTGTGATATTCCTGGACGGCTACAGCTCTGAGAGGCAACCACTGAAGATTTCTTTTTATAGCAACAACAGCTCCAGTGTCACCTAATGGGGACTGAGAATTTGGGTCATGATAAGGGGGAGCTCTTGCAAAGAGACTTTTCTAGACGTGACTCTGCTCCGCGCGCTGCCGTGTATCGAGCATCAGCAGGTAGGAGAGGAAAAGGCAGCACTGGGTAAACATTGCCTTTCCCACCCTGAAACATCATGACTCAGTAGTCAAAACTCCCAGAGGGACATTCTTCCCATTGCACCATGAGGTCTGGTCGTGCATCACATGGGCAGAATTAACATGGCTTGGCCGGGAAAGTCTGCAGTAGGATTTGCAGGCAGACCACTGCTTGCCTAATGAAGAARGAGAGGACGGCTGACATGGATGGTGTGCTCCTGCGCTCCCTGAGGCAGAGAATACCCTTTTTTTAAACACTTTGTTCCTAGGGAAAAGCTATTTAGCTACTGCCTAAGCAACTGCCGGTTCACACTATCAAGCATGGAGGGCGAAAATGTGCTTTTTACAAGGATAATGGGTGGGAGCATGCCAGCTCAGAGACTGTTACCCCTGGGTGATGGGTTGCCCTTTCTCTGCCGGTCTCCAGCCAGCCTATAGCTGTGCTATATGCACCTCACGTTATGAAAAGGCATAGAGCCGCAGCACCAGAGCAGAGCCGAGGCAGGTCCGGGACGGGCAGGAGGCGGTGGGGTGGCGATACGGAGGGTGCCTGTGACGCAAGCCAGGGCTTTGGGCAGCTGCCAGTGGGAAGCAGGCAACCGGGGCAATTTATAGAAGAGGAGTACACACTGCCCTTGATTTAGCAGCTTACTTTTTGTAGTGTCAGAGGGAAGCAGAGAATTATTATGATATTTGCCCCAGAGACATTTTCAGAAGCTGAGTAAGTAAAGAAGAAGGTGTAAGCTCCAAATTTGTTGAGAGACAAGAAATATTAATAATGAATGGATGATTTTCAGAGTGGAAATGGGTTAGTAAAACGGGCTGTTCATCTGCAGAAAGATGTAGACACTTATGTGCTAATTTGGTTAAGAATAGAAATACATAGAATTTAAATGCAGCTGTAACGTGCCACTGAAGCTACGGGGGTGTCTTTACTGTGGCCATCGCTGTGGTTTCAAAAGAAAAAAAGTTTTGAGTCTTAGGAGATATTTTGTGGTATACGTATAATACCTATCCATGTTTTCTGCCTTTCTCCCTCAGCCCTTATTCTTATATCAGATCTTATAAATACTGAACAGCCCCATAAATACAACCTCTTTTATCTAGTATATGTTCAAGCTTGTCGGTGCAGATAAAGACCATGCTTTAGCTTTATCAGATCTGTGCAGCCAGCGGCGTTTCCCCCTCCTGCGCCAGGCAGAGCAAAGGGGGCTCTCCTCCGCGCGTGCCCCCAGGCAGTGCCCAGCGTAGTCCCAGGAAAACCCAGACCCACAGATTTCTCTCAGACCTGAGATGGCTCCGGCATTCGCTCCTGGTTATTCCTGCAGGTGTTTTGGGGAGGGCCCCCAAACGTCACCTGTGCCCTTCTGTCATCTCCATCCCCAAGGGCCGGAGAGGAAAGGTGGCTGCACGTCAGGAGTCGCACCAAACAGCAAAATGTTGCAAGAAAACACACAGTAAAAAAGCCAAGTTGCTACTTTTAGTCTTTCATTTGAAAAAGTGGCCAAAATACACTCTATGACAGCACCGGGCCAAGGGGGGACCTGTCTTGAAAATGAAGGGACAGCAGCTGGGTCAGATGCCCTGACCCACCTTTTCATCCAGGGTAGCAGGACACCAGTTCTCTGCCACAAAAAGTCAACAAACTCCACGATTTGCCTGGAAAAGCTACAGACTTGGGCCGCAGGGCCGTGACTCCTTGGAGCATCACCCGAGTCCCCATAATTCATTCCCAGCAGAAGGAGAGGTCCCACGTCGGCRTGCAGGTGAGAAAAAGCAGCGTCCTCCCAAACATGGATTGATACTGCCAAAGTAACATGCTCAACAATCATGCCACAGACCTCAAAACTCAAACCTCAAAACATAAAGTTGTTTTGAAAAGCACATGATTTTAAAAAAATGAACATTTTTTTATTATTTTTCTGTTTACTCAGTCTCTAGGCTTCTGGTCCCTGAGGTCGGCTCTGCAGCCAAAGGGCTAAAAATTTTTTCCAAAAATGAAAGCCAAGCTTGTCAAGGAATTGTTTAGTCACGCAAATTGAGACCTTAAGAAAAAAAACACCAAAGATCACAAGACTCCTGATAATTTTCTGGACTTGGCATCACACATGATTTGTCATGTAAGCCCACAGAGAAAGATGGTTTCAAAATCCTCAGAAATGCTCTCTGGTTTTATGGAAACTCCTGAAGAACTGAGTACTGGATTTTCCTTTTTAACTTTTTCTTTTCTTTTTTTTTTTTTTTTGTGGATTAGTGTGGTACCTGAAGTACTTAGAGTATTTATATACTTAGCATTTCAGAACTTGACTATGTCAGGGAGCATTCAGAAAGAGGCAGTTTTCTGTCTATCCAGCTGGATTCAGCTGGGAAACTTTGACTCCTGTCTTCAGTATATTCCCTAGTTCAGATCCTCAAATAACATGAGAGTGGAGTAAATACTAAATTGGATTCTCTTGTTGTGCAACTTGACAGAAAATGGAAATAAATGCATAGTACAGGAAAAATGAGTTTGTAAAATAGGTAAAAAGAGTTTTGTCAGATTTTCTCATTTGCAATCCCACACACAGTTCTGTTAACCTGGTTAAAGAAATAATAAAATTACATAGCTTACTGCCAGTGAATTAACAGTTGCCTTAATCAGAAATGGGAGGCAGCAAAAATTTGTATTATTTTGCATTTTGTCTGTTTGCACTGTCAGTGAGATAGTGGAGAGGAGTAGCTAGAAATCAGAATTAAATAATCTCTTCTCCAAAGTCTGAGCATGTATGAATATGGTACCAGGCATTAAAAGTGACCCAACATAGGCTTTTTAAAAGCTGTGGAGTTTACGTGGCTGCTGTCACAAGGCCTTTCACGCTGGTGAGCGCTGGGAAGGAGGCAAAAGGCACAACCATCCCAATGCCCTTATGTGCCCCGACATCTACATCTGGAACTGGTGCCATTGCCCTGTAACTTCAATAAAGTCATGATCACACGAGGTCTCTCCCTTCCTGCTTCCCCCCAGTTTAATAAATAAACTTCTTGCGGCATTTGCTAAGCTACAGACAAATATGCTTTTCAGAAACATGACTATGAAAGCTGCAGTTCCTCTTCCACTCACCAGTACATATGTAAGGACACTCGATTAATTTGCCTAGCCTTGGCAATAAAATGAAATTCTGATTTTGTCGTAATACCCTAGCTTGCCAATCTCTTTCACTAAAATAAATGAAAAGCTCCACAATACCTGTCCTCCCAACAGCACATGCCACTTCCTCAAGGTTAAATAGCTCACATTGCATTGCTGTCTTCACTACTTGCATGTAATTGTATTTTCTGTGTAAGTCCGCGTGTTCCTCATCTCACAGCAATTCATAGGGGCATACTCTGGTGGCATACTCCTGTGCCAGCCTTTGGAAATTGTCTGTTTTCTGTGAGATTAAGTTCTTCCCTCCTAATTAAAAGGATTGCTCAAATTTGGCAAAATTAATTGAATATACTATTAGCTAATTTATTTTTAGTTAGGCCTAAGGGAAAATCCAATTTTAGACTATGAAGTTCTACAGCACGTCTCCATCTTCTCCCTTCCCCTCAAGAAACTATTTCTGATCAGCCAAATTCTCCCAACATTTCCTACCTCTACACCACTACCGCTGCAGGCTGACTGGAAAGCTGCATACCACCAGTCTACAAACCACGCTGAACCCGCGGACCTGAAGTCTGGGTGGAGGTGGCTCTGGGCAACCGCAGCTCCCTCCGCTAGCTTGCATTTTGTAGAAATCCAGGCAATACTCCCTCACCGTAGCTGCGGTGTCTGCCCCCACTGATGCTCATATGTGAATTTAAAAGAATTCCCTGATGGTTTAATTGAATATTTGCTTAGGAAAAATTTCTTTGAGGGTAAACATTTCCATGGAGACTGGAGGATATTGCATTTCTCCAGACTGATGCTTGGTAGCTATCCACCTTAATGGCTTTTAGACACCCTGGTATTTCTCAGTTGAAGCTCTCCTGACGGCGCGCTGACAGTTTCTCCAGTCAGAGCTTCGTCTTTGTAGAACATGAGCAGTATTGCAGCGCTACCTGCGAGGCTCTGCTGGCAGAGTCGTAAGGAGCGCCGTGCATGGACTGCATGCACACGTACCGAAATTGCCCCAGAAATGAACCCTGCTAAAAGGTTAAAGACCAAAACAGCTCCATTTTACCTGCCAGCAGCTGACAAACAAGGCTATGATTCTCCCCTCGTAAAGAAGATGAAGGTGAAATAAGTACAGAGTGCTGTAACAGCACCCACCTGAGAGGCATCTGGCACTCAGGGCCACGGCAGTACGTGCACACTGGCTTTAGTACGACCCTGGCAGGAGCACACTCCTTCCCAAACGCAGGACGTTTTATACAGCAGCAGCCAAAAGGGCAATGCTTCCCTCCTGAACATGAGTGATTTCAGACATTCAGGCATTATGGAAACCTGAGTCACGGGGATGTGGAGATAAGGAATACACTTCAACTTGAGAGGCTCCTGCTCCCACCTGAATTTACCTTGGATTATCAGCAATGCGGCTGCTTCTGCTGTTCTTCCTCTTGTCGGATTCAGTCCATGCMCAGGGAAGGAAGGAGGTTTCAGTGTCACCATTTTCATGCACAGCTAAAAACTAGCTGTTAGCAGTAAAAGATGCATTTCAAAAGGAGGCTAACTGTACCAGAAATAGAAGATTGCCATGTGTATACATATACACAGCACTACTATGTATGTGTTGCACAGTATATCTAACCTCTTAGTAGCTATTATTCAGGTGAACAAAGAGGAGAAAGAAAAAACAAAAAGAACAGAAAAAAAAAGGAAAAGAAGAAATGAGGATGCTATCACAAATGTACACAGTAATTACACTGGCTGGTTGCTGGGTCCCCCTCTAYAGCCTCGAGGCCAAATTCACTGCCTGTCCAGAGACAGAAAGTGCTGATGGCTATCAGGAGGGTTGCCCTTCTGCTATGTGAAGTTTCTCTGTCCAGACTAAAAATCTTGTATTCAGTAGCCTGTGTGAAAACTGGATGCTGCTGCTCTTATTTGGCCATCCTCAGCACCCGGCTTTCAGACCACGTTTGCATTTCCCTCACTGTAGGGCAACCCAGACCCTCCCATCACCCTCAGCATAAAAGCAAGTGACCTCAGGGCTGTCCAAACCCCCCCAGGGCCAGTGAGAGCAACCCAGGTCCCCCAAGGGTGGCAGCAGCAGCCGCCTCCACCTGCAGCCGGTCCCTCTGTGTGCTGAGGCTGTGCAGAGGGAAGCCAGAGCCCAGCCCCAGGGATGTCACCATCTGCCCTTGACATCCCTACAAGGAGACTGCTTAGAGAAGCTCTTGAAAATGTTCCTTCAAGAGGCTAGGCTCATCTCAGAGAGGCAGCATCGGTGCCGGCCGCCCATCACCTGGGTGTGGGTATCTGCGGTGCCAGCAGCCGAGTCACTCGTGCGGATGCCCGGGCAGGGAGAGGGCTGGGGAACTGTGCTTCAGTGGAAACAGTCCCCCGAAGCACTGCAGGGCAAGGTTTGCTGTGTTTCCGAGGGTGACCTGCCAGCTGGGAGCAGCACGGGCCGTGGCAGGCACAGCCTTTGCAAACCGGCTCCCCACAGCCGTCTCTCCTGCACGAGGCCAAGTGTGGCCGGTCACTGCCCCGAGGCATGAGCACAAAATTCCTCAAAGACTTAGTGATGCTCTCAGCAACGCTGCACAGCTCTTAAGTGTATGGTAATCGGGGACAGATGGTTTGCAGCTAAAGGCTCCACTGGTGTCTGTGGGGCAGTAGTGACCCACGGGAGCTGCTGCTGAACCATTTCCTCTGTCCCTGCTGTGGGGTGTTATCTGCTTGTCCGCAGTTACCACCAGCTCCTGCCTGCTGGGGCTTGGCTCCTCAGCTGGGAAAGCTCAGGGCTGTAATTTGTCAGACCAGATGTCTGTAGGTCTTCATTTGCAAACAAGGCAGATGTCCGCTCCAAATGCACATCTAGGATACCCACCCTCCCTTTGTCCTCAGTGGAAAATAAGTACTTTTTGGGTGAAATTCATCTCTTCGGAAAGCAGGGGTCTAAGCAGGTCAGATGTCTCGTATGCAAGAAGCACCTACTTCTGTCCCTCAGCTGGAAGAGGAGCATGGGGTGCCCAGGGCAGCAGTAGGCACCAGTGGTGAGCAGTCCCCCGCAAGCAGCGTAGGCGCTCCCCAATACCCCTCCCGGCTCCCAGGGACCCCCACCCTGGAACCGCATGGAGATCTGCTTTTAGGGCGGTGCAGCTTTCCCTCCTGTGAGCACCCTCATGAAGGCCAGGTCAGAACAGCCATTTGAAATGTCATGGTTTTGAGTGTGCAAATCGGATGCTGCCCTCTGGCTTTTTCCCAAGTGCTGGGATATTTGGGCTGTGGTCCTAGTGGAGTGCTTCTAGTTAAACACACCAAAGCAGTAGCACCTCATCCAAAGACAAAGTCTAACAATGGGATAATTTATTTCCKTGGTTTTATACCTCCTTAGTCATAAATTTGCTTTTTGCTGCTGTTTCTTATCCTGTTGTAGTATCTTAGTCCAACAGTGACCATCAAGATCTTAGATTGCAGTGGGAAACATTAGTCAACTGGCCACTTGCCACTTCATGAAACTTGCTGATAACCCTTTGTTACAAAGAATTACGGACTTTCCTAGAGGACTGAGATCATATTCTGGGAGGGTAACATCCAAGGCTTCACCTGTTTTATAGCATAAGAAAAAGGCAGAAGAAAGTTTAATTGCTGCATTAGAGACCAGCAAATCTTGCCTAACAGCTTCTCATTGATTTCTCATAAGTGAAAATATCTGTCAAATTGTCCACCAAATACAGCTACCCGCCCTTTTATTTTGAGACAGTCACCTATTTTAACTCTTAGTGATAGATCGCTGATTAGATATATTAGCAGAAAGACTTTTTTCCAACCCATACACAAAATTATTTCATTTCAGTCAACTCTATAGGCTTCTTAACCTATACTCTCCAAGAAAGACTACAGAATAGAACGTAGAGGCTCYGCACAGATACTGCTACTTACGCAACTTAAATTTCATGAAATAGAAGGTGGGAAAATGCATTTGTTTAGATTTCTTATCCAAAGGTCGGTAGTAGGAGCAGGAAAATACGTAGCTAAACGTGATCAAGACTTGGTGTAAAGATGAGCCTAACAGTCTGGAGTCCTTCCTCTTTAGCTGCTTGTAGGCTTTCTCCACATCAGGGAGGTTGAAGAAGTGAGGTATTTCAAGTGTTAGAGAAAGTTTAGCTTGCTAGTGGTGAAGCAGAGGGCCAGTAGGCATAGTGGTATCATTGCTCTCTGTGTTTATGTTTTCTGGCTACCATGCACAAGTTTCACTCAACTCCCGCCCAACTCCTCTCCCAGGCTCATAACGCTCAACAGTAAGCAGGTTTTCTATTTTATTATATTTTTCAGAGTGAACAACTCAATCTAAAAAACAAGCACAGAGAATCCTGATTGTAGAAACAAAAATGTATATTTTTGTGATAAACTCAGTGGGTATAGTAATTACATGCATCACCTCTTTATGCATATCTCTCTCCTGGCAGTTCTTCATCAAATACAATGCTTGCCTGGGTGAGATGCTGTCTCTTCTCTACTGCAAAGGGATGCATCTCTCACCATCTGAGTTCTCGTTTTCCCTGCATGCCCAGAAGATCTCGCATGGCATGGAGAATAGCCAGACATCTGTGCTATGTGCAGGGTAGCAAGTGTCCTCTGTTTTCTCCCGTAAGAACGATAAGGCTTTCTCTGGATGTAGTCAGAAAGAACAAACATCTTGCTCTGCTATCAGATGTTCTCCCTTATGGAAAATGCAAGCCCCAGGAAACAGTTACAGCTCTAAATCATTTCAGACAGGGCCTGGCCACAGCCAGATTTTCAAAGCCCAGTTAAAAATAGRTTTTCACTCCCCAATTTCATTTTCTATCCAATTTTCTTTCAGTACTGCACCACACCCACACTATTTCTCCTTAAACTGAAATGCTTCCCACCACTGCTTCCTTTCAACACTCCTCACAAGGCTTGTCATTTACTGTACATCTGCATTTTGCAAGCCACAGCCAGCAACCAAAAGGACTGAGCCCTTCATGTTTTGCTTAGCACCAGAGGGGAAAAAAGCAACATATTAAAAGGAGGCCCCAGCAGCTAACAAGCCACCCCAAAATGCCAGGCTGAAGGAGGGGTGTGGGAATACTCTAGTGGCTCTGCAGCACTTAAGCACAGAAGACACTGGGGCAGTCTGACAAATGAAGGCTGTTTAGGGCTAAGAGCCTTTCTTGAGGTAAACGTTCCTCTGCAATCGCCAAACAGAGAGGACAACTTGCATAGTCCAGTCAGTATTGCAATGAGTGAAGACGATGAGATGGGCCTCGATGGATCTTATAAAAGCCTCAAGTTCATCTCTACTCGACACTTTCATACGGTATGAAAGTACCATGTGAAAATGTCTACAATAGGGTTTGTGGATGATAGAAAATAGAGGAGTGATTTGGAGGAGAGACTTAAAATACAGCGTGAGCTAGATAAATTGCAGAAATGGAGTGCAACCAAACTGAGATTTAAAAAGACAAATGCAAAATGCTTCCTATCTAAGGGAAACATCAGATGCATAAACACAGAAAGTAGAGATGTTGCTTTTGCACAGCCCAGCGCAGCCTAGAAGAAGAGCAGATCCTGGGCCGTACAGGAGGCACTGGCACAAGGGCAAGTGCATCCCAAGCAGTAACATTGCTCAAGTGCAAAACAAGTGGGGGCTTTTCCTGAGCTAGACTGCCACAGGTAGGTCTTGGTGTGAACACAGCATTCATCTGGGGGCGTCCTTCTGGCAGAACTGACAAGGAAAATTGTTGGAGGAAGTTCAAAGAGAGAAATGAAAAAAAAGATTAAAAGTTTTTAAAAATCCGACAATTGAAGAAGGTGAAACTGAGCGTGTTCAAGAGGGGTAGGAAGATGTCCAAAGAGATCAGTGAGGTGTAGAAGAGCATTTCTACAACTGCGCAGGGCACCTGCCTTATCCATTTATTGAGCACAGAATAACAAGCAGGGGACAAGAAGAGAAGAGAGGGATAAAATTATATGTATTTTTAAGAAAATTTGCAGAATTGCCATCATTGGTGGAAACAGATGTGTAGTCCGGACAGGTCTGTGCTCCTGGCTGAAGCTAGCGCAGGCAGAGCACAGCCACACCAGTTACGTACAGCAGCGCAGCCCCACCAGCTCCTGCAGCCATGGGGAGCCGGTGTCCTGGCTGGGGATAGCTGGGCACTTGAAGCCGCCTTCCCCTTCTACCCACTGGAGCCTTCCCCTATTGCCCCTCTGATAACACTTCTCACGTATCATTCAGTGTAATTATTTTAACGAGGATTTTCAACTCAGCTACCCTCAGCAGGATTTGCTTACTTATAACTACAGACACTTTAAAATGTTACTCATCTTGCTTAAAGAGGCTTTATTTTTTCCTTGTTTTATATCACAGGTATTATACTGAAAATAATGTGAATTCCCTTTGAGTAGAGATCGAAAGCAACACATCAGCCAGCACAGAGAGGCGCAGAGGGACTTTCCCACAATGTGACAGGTTCAGTGGCCCCCTCTGCCCCACGTCGGGGCGGAACGCTGTCTCTTGCAGAAACGGTGGATTGCTGTTTCGAAATGCTGAGGAGAAATTTGTAACCCTTTTCCCAACTTCAGGGCTTAATTTTTTTCCCAAGTGGTGTAATGTGGATCTTCTGAAATTTTTTTTTAAATTATTCAGGGGGAAGGTTATGCTATGCAGTAGCCTCCTCCCACCGCTCCCTTCTGCAGAGGCTGGGGAGCAGGAAGCCCCTCGGAGCCCCCCAATGCTCTGCAGCTCCCCGAAGCTGCTAGGCTTGCATGACAAATGCAGACGGGTTCATTCATTGGAAAGCAAGAGGTCTGCAGGGAAACATCTTACGGGCTCAGTGAGCAAGGACACAGGAGGACTAGATTGTATATGGCTTCAGCTGCCAAATTTTATGTCTGCTTCGGTGTAGTGAGGGTCATGCTGCTCTTGTCTTTCATCAGGCCCTTTGCTGTTTAGTTTTTATATTTAGACAGCACCTTCCATATTAGAAACCACATGTGCGTGTGTGCATGTGTAGGTTATCTCACTTGGAGGCAGAGGATACTGCAGCAAGGCGTGACAGATGCCCATCAGATTTTAAATGTCTGGCTATACCAATACACAAAAGACCCTTTCTCTGTACAGCAATAATGAGAGGACTGCACGTACAGTGTCGCAGCAGGAGGTGTCCCAGAATCCCAACAGATTCACTCCAACATCTGCACAATGATAGATTTTTCTTTTCCTTTTTAAAAAATTTTGTTTGGTTTGAAAAGAAGAAAACAAGCGAAACCACAGGGCACAGTAAACTGCACAGAAGGGCAATGATCTGAAGTTGTAGAAATCATTGTAGCACTGTGTTAGGATGYTGGGAATTCAAAATGTTCAATGATAAAAAGAGAGCTCGCATTCAAAGGTGACATTCAAAGCAATTCAAATGGCATAATAAAGCAGTATGTAATTAGGTACACAGTTCATATCAAAGGTCCTCCTCTTATTAAAGGGCTGCTGAGTGTGCTATGCAAAAGGATTTAAAATAGACATTTCTGGTTAAACAAGGTCTCGTTTCTAACATACCTTCCTTTTCGACTCGTTCCTGCAGCCAGGGAGGTCATATCATAAGGCTAAATTTATGACGACATAACTGTTTCCATGGTAGCAAACTATTGTCATAAACACTCAGCTTTATGATTTCACAGCTGGATTAAGGGAAAAAAGAGAATCAGGCTGGAGAGGGAGGAAGTTTTTTATTCCAATGAGAGTTAGGGGAATACAGAAGATTGCAGGCAAAGAAAATTGCTTTTTGCGTAAATGTTCTTTTTTAAGTTTACCCCAGTGTGAAAGTCCCTTTTAAGGGATATAATTTGGGTAACGATCCCTCTCCTATTTAAATGCTCATAAGGCTAATGAGCAAGCTTGTCTATTTTTGGAACACTTCAGCAGTAAGGCTGGATTTTTTGCAGCAGGAAGCCAACTCTATTGAAATGTGTTTTCTTCACTTTCCTGCCAGCTCCTGACCCCTTCCTCCATGAATTTCTGTAACTTCACCAACTAGAAAGCAATTTACAGATGAGGTTAGCTTATTTATAACAGTGCATAGTCCCTACCAGCCACCATTCACCTCCTCATTACCTGGATTATGGTTTCTTTTTATCAATTATGTTGAAACATCCGTGACTACTGAATGGAAATACCTGTCAAGATGGACAGATTGAAATACAATCATGTGTTTTTAGGAAGAGTTGTTTTCCTGACATGGTCATTTATTTCCTTAAGCTAAATTAGTATTGGTAATTATCAACAGCCCTTGAATATGGAAATGCAATCAGGAAAATTTGGTTGTGGGAGGTCAGCGGTGCCCTGTGCTGCCGTATCACCAGAAGATGTGATACACCATCAGCCCTTGGATGACAGGACTTACTCTGTCAGGGGCAAATCCTGGGCCGGCTTTGAGGGCATGAAAGCCCCATGGCTACATGCCCATCCCTGTGTCCCCAGGCCTGTATCTTAGCCCCGCTATGGCTAAGAGAGAGGCCTGGAGAGATCCCTGGTGCCCATCACTTGCCACTGGAAAGCTCCTCTCCAAGCGCCATCCAGTTCTGCTTGCAGGGGAGATAAGGATGGGGTGGCTGTAGGTCTTCTGGGTGATCCAGGGAGAGGGGTAAAGATCCAGTTCTCTGGGWGCCCTCAGTGGTCCGTGGAGGGAGACCTCAGGGCCACCTCTCTGCACTGGCAGGTAACTAGCCTGTGTGAGAGCCCTCCCTTCAGGCAGCTACAGTGGGATAGGACAACCTCCATCCTCACTGACTGGGAAGGTGGTGTCAAGAAGAAGCGTCACACGATAAAACGCACAATATTCCCACAGGAATACAAGTGGTGAAACGTCCTGTGTTGGCCTYCATCAAAGACAGAGCTCAGAGCTAGAGAAGGATTATTACTGTGTCTCCTAGTGATTCCCCTGGAATTTCTACAGCAGAAACAAATTAAACATAACTCATCTTACAAGTAATTAGCACTTTTCATTTCAAGAAATCCCAGCTGACTTTACCTACTAGGCACTAGACTAGTATGTCCTGCACTAAAATGTGCCTGAGATTTAGCTTTCTAACAAAGATTTATTCATGTGCAGGTAATCTACCTTGTCAAAATATAAAGTAACAGTGCAGGCAGTGCTACAGGCTGCAAAATTTCTCCCTGAGGCACACCAAAATGAAAATGGTTTAGAGCACGAGGGCTGGGCAGCCACAGATCCAACACTCTGCTGTTGCTCTCCCATCGACTATCAAAGTCTCAAGGGAGCATTTTTTATTTTCTTTGAAAGGAATCCAAAATAAACAGAAAGGTCACTTTGTACGGCTACTTCCTTCCATGAGATGGAAAATGGCCTTGCTCTGTAAGCTGGAAATGCCAGGCCTGGATATTGAGAGATGTACACTAGAGGTCACTGCTATAATAAAGGAAAGAGCTAGCTAGCAGGTAAGGCAGGGTTTGTTCTCCACCTTGTTATAAGGTGACTCATAATGAAAAGCAACAGCTAACTGAATTATACTGTACTTCATCAAATGTAAAGAATCACTGTATAAGGACTACTCAGCTATAGATGAAAACTGAGAGATCTTCAGATGTTTGGAGAAAGGGATAAAGACAGAAGTGTGGGACTCTCTATTTTGAAACACCAGTTCACTTTCATCAGTTTCAATTGGTTTAATTGGAACTGGAAGATTATGTCGGCCTGTGGGATTTCTGTCACACTGGTCCTCTTGCCTTTTTTTTTTTTTTGCCTTTTTTTTCTCTGCAGGGGTACTACTGGGTTGGCTCATCTTGACCAAAAGCCTAATGTTGCCTTCAGCTCCCACATCCGAGTTCTGCTAAACAGTGCCAGTAATAAATGGACACAGGGCACTTTAATACAAATCAGAGATGCAAACCAGTGGGTAATTAGTTGAGGATTACAGGTGGGATGCTGATGAAATATCTGCCTGTAGAGAGATTGTCACTGCTAACCGTGTGCCAGTCAACTTATCCTGAGGCTTCCTAAGTCTCCAAGCATGCTCGCCTTTTTGTATCTGTTTCTGTATACTCTGTATTAGTGTCTGGGACTGTTTATTTAATGAGGCATCCCACACTCTGGCAGTGCTAACTTCTCTCTCTCACATGTTGTTGCTGAGCAGACATGATCAGCCTGAATTTTCAGTCTGTCTTTTCTAAGCTTGTGTCATAATATTATGATGCTATTTAAATATCTTCTTCCCAACTCCAGTAAATTATTAATTTCATTCAGGATCATGCCATATAACCTGTCCAGAGCCTGCTTGCTGATGATTCAAGACAYGTTTCCTGTTTTGTTTCCTTTATAGGATCCATGGTTCCTGATGATTTTGCGCATCTTCGTGTGGCACATCCTGTCCAGGGAATTTCTTATCGCGGTGGTCAACAATATATTTTGTCAGCTGTTTCTCCTTATTCAGTCTTAGTTCCAGTATTTCACGTCCTTCTGGCATTATTTTATCCCATTCACTTCATTTTCACAATTTTGTTCTTTTCTTGTGTCAAATAGCACGTCGAGCAGCAACATGACAGGGGAAGGTATTTTCATGGTGGGCAGCCATGATACCAGATCAGCTCATCTCACAGTCCTGGCCCATCTCCATGCTAACTTCTTGTATATTCTCTCATGTTTCGTCTTGGTCAGATGTCACACACCAAGAGATGAACCCATCACCACTACAGAAACTATCTAAGGTCTAATCAGTTTCTGCACAGATCACCCAAACCCTGTACAGCTTTCTGCCAAAACATTCTCCATGACACCCAGCTTTATATATTTCTTTTTTAGCTATCATCTTTCTTATCCCTAAGTAGTCTTCCTTTTTTGCCTCTTTTCCCCAGCTAGGGGTAGCCAAAGAATGTCTCTTCATCTCCAGTGGCAACACAGATTTTCAAATATCTGCAAATTATTTTTTTCCTTCTGACATTTGATATGCTTTTAGGCCTTTTAGGCTTTACATCTGCACCTGAAACTTATGGTCAGCTTTTTAAAGCTACTTCAAATTACAGTTTCAGGTCCAGTTCATCCTTTGCCTGAGTCTGTTATTTCTCCTATGCCTTTTTCAGCATGATCATTTCCCAGGTTTCCTACCTCTACATGGGTATCCATTTCCAATTTGTATACCCCAGAAACTATAACACCATACTGTTTCCAACATTAATCTCATTGCTATAAGTCTCCCCCGTCCAAGAAAAATTAATTTGAAAAAAGTTATCATGTTTTATTTCAGTCTAATAATTTTCATTTAAAGTAGCATTTTCTATATAAAGCATACAGTGTGCTAGAGCAAATTTGGGGAAGAAGCAATGTGGAACTATGAGTAATGGGAGTGTTTTCTGTGTAGTATAACATTGCTTTCTGCCAAAATGTCTCTGGTCATGTCCATTACCCTCCTGACACTTCTTTGTAATTGAAAATAACTTTGCTGTGATACTGTTGAAATGCAGAGAGGCTAGAAAGAAAAGTAGAAGACCAGTTTTTTTCCAGACCTTGCACAGAGTAAGCAGACTGTAATGTGTTGGTCATTTGGAGGAATTCCTGTCATAGCATAGTTCCCCCCGTATTGCACAATAATTGAAAGATTTTCTAGCAAATACATAAATGCTTCCTGCCCTGCCTTATATCTTCTGTGAAAAAACTCCCCACAACCACCCCATCAGCAGCCCAGCATTGCCCTCTCTCATGTTCCCTCAAACACCCCTCTGCTGCACTGCCTACCCCAAGCCTCGTGATGGTGAGCCAGCTGGTCTGCTGGGGCCAGCACGCCGCGTCCTCCCCTCCTTGTCATCGACTGTCGGGCACCCTGCTGGGACCTAATCCTGCAGCATCTCTCTAGGCCTCCCTGCAATACAAATACATAATAAGCAAGGGGGTTGCCTCAGAGCTGCTGGCCAGACGGTGTTTCTAGGTCAACGGTTCCCTTTCTTGGAGCCATGAGCTTGGAAGCACTCACGCCAGTGACACTGCCACTTGAGGCCACGGAAGAATAAGGTCATGAGGAGAAAAGTTTGAAAATCAGTGCTTCAGACTGTAAATTTTTCTCAAAAGTGACTTTCTTTCAAATGCTTTTATAAATTATTGCTCACACTGACCTTTCCAATGTGTCATAAGAAATAGTAGAGACAGCATGAAGGTTGGGTGTATTTTGATGCTGTTACATGCAATAAATCCAGAAGCTGACTCCATTTCTAAGCTGGGCTGCTGTACGTGCTCCAAATCTACACACACTCTTCATTCTTCCTCCTGGGGTCTAAATTTGTGTGCACACAGGTTTTGTTCAACTTATGCCTCTACTCCTGTTCTTTATTTGAAGGTACTTGGGACCCTGAGACCTTAAGTAGATTTTGCACACAAGCATCATCATATTGTTCTCTGGAAAGCTTTTTGGTAACGTGCAAGTGACACCTGGGGAGGGCAGAGCATTTGTCAGAAGACCACAATAGGAATGTTTCTCAAGTTTAATCATAAAACAAAAGCAGGCTAAGTAGTGTGGTACCTTCATTCATTTTTCTAATTCATACAAGTTCACCCTGCAAAGGAATGKCTTGGAAGACTCTGGTAAGCCTAGAAGCCAGATACATTGTATTTCAACTCCACATTTTATATACTATTTTTGTTGGGCACCTATCTCCCATTTGCGTTTACAGAAATTTTAAGCTTGTGTATAAAGAGAAGAATAAATGAGTCATAACACGTGTTGCTTCGTCACGAATTTACCCGGATTGCGTGAAGATATGTGGGTGCAAATATAAGCAATAATTTTAATGTCAGATTTAAAAGTTTCCAAAATGGGAGTGGAGGAAGGACAAACCCCCTAGTTAGCTTTAAGATGGAGCTGGGATGAGATTTGTGGCACAGCTTCCTGCAAGCACAGGGRCCTGACCTTAGCGACCCCCAAGGTCCTTTCCG
The DNA here is from genome assembly GCA_035582835.1 of Phoebastria nigripes. Classification (NCBI taxonomy): domain Eukaryota; kingdom Metazoa; phylum Chordata; class Aves; order Procellariiformes; family Diomedeidae; genus Phoebastria; species Phoebastria nigripes. The sequence goes on along the minus strand of JAYKAV010002942.1, from coordinate 27,045 downwards.
GGCCAGGATTTCCACATCTGCTTTATCCAAGTTCCCCAGCGGATAAGTCTGATCACGCTGCACTTCTCCCCGAGYGAGGTCATGCTCTCACACAGTATTTGTATGGATGAAGGTTTTCATTGTTTTCTAGTGATGTCAAGGAGTAGTATCGCACACGGAATTTCATCATGTCACTTGGCTGAACGCTCCTTGGGGCTGAGATGGAGGCGTATGATGAATTTTTGGATGCTAAACAAATCACTATTAACATTTAACATGATGTACCACTGAGTTGTGGCGATTTGTGTGCAGGACTGCATTGTTTGAATGGTTTTGGCTTTATTTTTTTCCCGGGTAGACTTTTGAGAATGTGAAAGGCCTGGCACCAGCCTCCTTAATAACCCTCTCCTTGTTATTTTCCAAGGATGATTTTGGAAAGTTCTTGGAGACTAATACCAGACTGCACAGACAGACCCAGAAACCACAGAGCTAATTCTCAGTCATGTGGGACATTCTCAGGCTTTTGGGACAGGAAGCTCTAAACCACTTTTGCATCCCCCATAATCTAGGGCTGTTTAGGGGACAGCTCTGTCTCCATGGCATAAAAATAGCCAATAAAAAAGAGGTTCATGTGGCCCCGGAGTGCTGCCCCRTTGAGCAGTACATGCTGGCCACCATCCTAACGAGACATCTTCACGGGAAACAGCAAGCATGGCTAGCATGGAGCCCTTGGAAAGATCTGAGATGACTAGASAGGTCCTTTGAGCAGTAAGTTTTCTCAGAGGGACTTTTACAAACAATTTTCAAATCTCTTTATGTTCACTGACTGGTAGTTAGCACAGGCTTAGGCTGTGGAAGGTCCCAAGCCTCTGAGACTCCAAAGGGAAGGTTCCCCCACCGTCTGTKAAGGATCGGATGCTGTTCAGCCAGGCCATGCAGATGCTCCACGTTACAAAGGAAACAGCATGCAACCTCGTGAAGACTTTAGTTTGGCTCCCACCTGCTATTCCTCCTTTCCCATCCCATTTTTCCCTGACTAAAATAAAAGTGTATTGACTGTAAGCATATTGCTGTCCTTTGCATGTGGAAAAACATGTCGGAAAAACATGTCAAGAAAACAGCAAGCTATCTGCGATGGGTGATATTAACAAAGCCTCTCTGCCTCAGAAGATCGTGGAGAAGTTCATAAATTTATTTGCAAGATGTTCTGACTGGAGTAAGGATCCTGTAATTAGCTTCTACTTCTGCATTCCCAATGCCTTTATGTGCTCTTAGTAGAAAACAAAGGAAAACATAAATATGCAAAGGTACTCCATTTAAAATAAGACATGTGAGGGACTCCTCTGCTCACAGGTGATGTGATGCAAACAGAGATGATTCTTTTTCTAAGGCTTTTGGTGCCCAGATCACTTTCCACAGACATGGAGCGTTTCATAAACTGCAACTCCATGGCCACAGGGATGCAGGATTTACGGAGACAGCACAAGGCGACTGTGCCATCTTATCCCCTATGCCTGTGTAACATGGCGTGCATGAAATAGAACCATCAACTCCTTCTCAACGAATGACTACTCTTGACCTACCACCACGCCACACTGGCAGGATGTTGCCTCAGCCCCCAGCCATGGCCAGACACCCATGCCACAGAGGMGCTCCACCATACCCTGTCTCACTTTGGCAGACCCTTAGCCCCCTGGCACACATGTGCCTCCCCCACTCCTATGCTGCCTGCTTTCGTGGGCTCTGTCACGGCACTGTGACACCACTGGCACCAATAAYTGGAGTTAATCTTTAAAAAAGGGAGGGGGGAAGACTTGGTAAACAAATCTTTATTCTATTATAAAGCGCTTAAGATTGTAAATGCATTTTGAAGAAATCCAGCTGGCACTTAAAGTCTGGTGTCACACATCAGATATAAAAAGTCACTTCTTGTAAGAAAAGAAGGGCTCTGATAATTAATTATTAGAGTATGACCAAGAAGTTTACAACAGCAAGGGCAGGGTGAGCACACCCCTCATCTCAAGGCTGGGAATAAGCAATGACACGAGCAAGGGAAATGAAATTACATGGCCGGAGTGAGCCCTCTGCCCTGCCAGGCGGTATGGACAGGGAAGGAGAGCCTGATGGCAGGGTCCCGGGACTCCTTGCCTGCAGCAGGCTCTATGCACTGGCAGGGAATGTGTTCCCTGCCCACAAGTATATATTACAAGTATTAGGGGCAACAAGGGGGTACCAAGTGCAGAGGAAAAAGAAAAGCAAAATTTAATGGGTCACCCAAGTTTCCGAATAGGATGGTAGCAGCTAACCCAATATCTCCAAAGCCTGTGTCTAATCTAACAATATCAACATTCTCTCTGTATGTGATTTATGTACAACTGGATGACTGGTTAACCAAGTCATTTAAGAGACGTGCAGGGTAGAAGGTACGACATCTTGGTCACTAATCTGAAGTACTTCTATTTTAGCTGAGCTGTTGAGGGCAAAGTCTTGTTAATGAAAACCATTACCCATCACCATTGACCCCTGAGTGAATCTGCATTTCTGTGAAGTCTGAATCAAGACAATTTTTCATATCAGAAGAAAGAAATTTATTTACTACTGCTTTCACGGAGAACAGTGCAAGAAATGTTACCTACAGACTTTAAATGGGAAGAACTGTAGAGAAATGAGCTCAATGGAAGGAGCTAATGGGGCTGATCTTTACAGCATCTGAAGGAGATAAACAGTCTGCAATCTAAAACCAAACTCATTTTCTAAAATGTTTTGGGTAAAAAGGCAAAGAAATACACCACAAAGCACAGGTCTCCCACAGCAAGTCCAGAGAAGCACAGAGCTTGAGCTACTTTGATTCAATTGTTTCTAAGAAAAACACCTCTGCACAAAAACTTTTCCTCAGCAGCTGCAGACTGAGTATTACTGTGCCCACTGCTGCTATTCAGACTGGACAAGGAGTTGCCAGACGACCATTTTCCAGTTCAGTTTGAAAGATGTCATCTCAAAAGAATATTCTTTGTCCTAACAGCTGTGCAAGAAAAACTCCAGAAAAATGTATATGCCAAAATAGAGGAACAGAGGGGAGTCAGATCATCAGCCCTGGTAAAATTAGAAAGAGGCACAAGGAAAACTATTAATACTACTCACAAGCAATAGGGAGTGTAACATAAAACTGGGGCACAACAAACGGCACAAGTACAGATGCAGCATAAGGATATCTACAGGAGAAGGAGGCATCAGACACAATCCAGATAAAACAAAGTACTTAAAAACATCATTTCCCTCTCCACAAAGTCTTGGAAAAACATAATAAGGTTGGTCATCTATAAAGATTATAAAAAGTTAATCAGAAATAACAGTGGCTCAGGAGAGAAAAGAAGGGAATGAGGACTGGCTCTGAGGGTGGACACCAGGGTAAGAGCTTGCAATGCATAAAGGACACCATCACTTTCAAAGAAAAACTGAAATATTGCCATGCAACCATATTCCCAGAAGAGGTTGCTCAAGTGGCAACTGGAGCACCAACATTATCAGAGAGCACTCGAGTTGGACAAGGATGAAGAGATAAAACCATGCTCAGACAGGAAAAAAAAAAAAGAAAGATTTGCCACTGCTGCAGCTTATCAATATGTTTGACTGAAGCACACTGCACACCTAGCATGAACGTTGCATATCGCTAATCTGTGTGCAATCAAGACCAAGGTGAAGATTTTAAAGGTGAAGTGCAGGATCTTAAAGATCAATTGGAAAATGAAGCATATGCCCAGACAAGAAATTTCTATAGCAAATATTGAGTTGGAGAAAGTGCAAAAGAGGAATATAACCTGAAGAACTTGATGCAGTTGATACTAACATGTCCACCAGTGGCTACAGTATTTGCTCAGAAAACACTCGTATTTCTTTCTTCTTTCCCCACTGAGTTTTAGCCCACAAAAAGTAGCCCTTAGCTAACCACGAGCATCTATTCTGAAACTACAAGTAGTGTATCATTTACTACCAGTCAAGGAACATGGCCTTTAGGAAATCAAATATAGCAATAAGAGAAACAAATCAATCTTTTTAAAGATGCAGTAAAGTCAGGATACCCTGCTTTTGCTATCAGAATCTTTAAGTAAAAACAATTAGACTCCAAAGGGTAGTAATAATATTATAAGAGAGAAATGAGAGCTCCAAAGAAAATGAGCCCAAAGATTTCAAAAAAAGACTCATAAAACACAGGCAAGTGTACTTCCATGCCAGAACTTCCCTGATCTCACAGTCATGCACAAATGGAGGAAATAGCAGTAATAGTTGTGCACGGACAGACCTGCTATGAATTGAAGATGATTCATGATGTCCCGTAAAGGGCTAACAGCAACAGGCATGGGATCTGCTTGAACTCAGCGAGAAGCGCCTACCTTCTGACACAGAGTATCTACTAAGTCAATGCAAATGAGCAGCAGGGGACTTATCATCGCAAGATAATAATCATAAGCATCATACTTATGATTAACTTCTTTTGGACAATAGACTGCAATGTGAGTCTGAGGAATTTTGAAGGTTAGAGACTTACATTTTAATTTTTGGTTTAGTTTTGGTTCAGAAGGAACGGTAACAAGAAGGCTCAAGGGATACCCCCAGAGCTGTGTAGGTTGGGTGCCCATGGAGAATATCCACCTACCAGCAAAACTGTAGGGCCTGAGGATTATTCTTACTAGAGAAGGGTGACACTGAAGGCACTGCCTGGGATGCTGCCGTTGAGGGACACAGAGCTAGAGCCAAGAACCACAGCCAGCAGGAGATACTACTTGCAAAGACAACAGTAGTACTTTGACCAAACACAAAAAAAGATTCAAACTCAGAGGCTAAAAGGGTCATCTGACCTAATGCTCTTTCTTGACAAGAATGTCAGTGGTTGCATTCCCAACCTTCTGCTATGTAAAGGAAGGAAGAAGTCACATGCTTTAAAAAAAAGGATTTGTTCATTTGTTCTCCTTTCAGAAGTGCACAAACTTACAACCTCATGGCTGCTCTGCACGTGTCTGTGCCGGGCTGTGGAGAGCAAAGCAAGTTAGGAAACCAGATTAATAAAATTTTATTTAATATACCCTACCCAGTGTGGAAGAGGGACCTAGCCAGTTCCTCACTGCTTATGCAATCTTCCCCACTGCACACTACCTCACAGGTCATACACCTCCTTTCCAAACATAATATTTCCTCATAATAAAACTTAGGAAAACATACTGAAAGGTCAAAATAACAGTAACAAGTTATAAAACTCTTATACTTATTCAAGGTCTCTATGTCCAATAATCTTTCTTTAATCTTCCACTTTCAATATTTGCATAAACTTTTGCAAACTTTATTAGGCTGACATTTTGAGTTTGGGTGGACAGTGTTAACGTGTTAATCCTTGCATGCATTCAAACACCCAAACCAGACTGTGTAACTAAAATATTTTATGTCTCTAGGGCTTTCTCTCCACTTTCTTATAAGCAGTTTCTCTTAACCTAATCCTGAATGCCCTAGCAGAAGTTCACTTTATGGTTGAGCTGTTCCATCAGCATCAGTAGGTATTTAGCCTCAGCACAGGGACGCTAAGCTGAGGGTTGGTCCAGATGACTGAGAGCTGAGTGGAGCAAGCTGTCTCTCCCTCCCAACATGAAGGCTTCCTTCTGATGGAAACCAGATCACGGAGAGCAAAAAGGGAATTACCAGCGTCCAGGCATTGTCCTGACTGGGTTGGGAAGCTCTCCCATGTCCCACCATCAAACACAATTTGAAATACCTTCTCACAGACCAGCTTCTAGGATTTAATCCACAGATACTCATGGAAGCTGTATCAAAGGAAGTTTCCAATGCATTATTCTGAAAAATGTGCCTTTAAGCAATTTACACAAAAGCATACGAGAGGCTGAGGCAGATCTAGAAATGGGAGTTCAGACTTCTAAAGACAGGCATATAAACCACCAGACTTCAGTTCTTCAGCATCACACGCTCACTTTTCTGGGACTCAGGGCATGGGCACATAGTTGAGTCTGAATCCAGAAGCAGTGGCTTTAGGAGTTGCTGCCGATTTGCTGGGATACTGCACTTGCTGCGTGCAATATTCTCAGAGCACATTCACTTCTCAGACGGTTTATCATCTGTTTCCGCACCATTTATCACCACCCCCCTGTCCCTGGCTACCACCTGCCGTTGCAATGCAAGTGGAGTGGGACATACACAGGCACACATCTTCCAGTGCCTGGCCCCCTGGCTTAGTTCACACCACCCCCTGCATCAGTTCAGGCTTCATTGCTGGACGTTGCTTCAAGACAGGTCAGGATTGCCCCAAAGGTCCCTGCCTTGTCCCAGCTGTGGGGCTAATTGCTCCCACCAAAGGGGTGATAGCACACAGCTTGGGGTGAGAATGTAAGAGGGAAATGGTAGTAAAATCTTATATTTCCATATGTTTTTGCTATGCAAATATTAGGGGTGAGGGGGCAGGTTAAGCCCTCAGGCTTGCCCTAAGGCAGAGTAAACTTGCCTTAGGTTAATCCACCCTCACTGAAGCTTAATACAGCAACGTTACCTTGTGCTGGGGAAGGCTACGGACGGCACATCAACAGCTCAGCTGACAGGCAAGTATAAAATTAATTTGCCCTAACATGATTACGTGCTGTCCATTCCTTCACACTCGAACAATGAGCTACTTATTTCTTATGGTATCACATGAAATGACAGTGTTTTAATTGAAACGTAAAAGCTCTGAGTCCTTGATGGCTCCTGAGGCTTCTATGACAACAAAATCAGGTAATGAATCAGATATGAATGAAAAATTTCAAATATTAAAGCTTCTGCTACAATTTCTCAGCTCTTATCTGGCTCTTACCCCAGTTAAAACTCTCTTTAATTCCTGCGAGGAATGCAAAGCCCTATAGTATTTTTGCTGCAGTCTCCAAATTCATGTGGCTATTGTAAATCAAAAGTGCTGGTGGATAAGAAATAAGAACTGTTCATTTGCCCAGCACTAAACCAGCTGATGTATATGGTTATACCTGAGCTACAAGTGGAGTTATACAGACGGTTTGGATGTGGCTCCTGTATCTTCAATAAAATAATTAATACTTTCAATTATGCACATTCAGCAAGCAAACTAAGTAACTTCAGCATTCTCCTTTTGAGTACAGGCTTAACCACAATGATGTTACTACAGGAAACCTTCGCACCTTTGCAAATGGGACGTTACTTTTATCTACACAAATAAAGCAAGTCATCATTTCCCTTGCACATCGTCTACGCTTTATCTGCTCTCAATAGCACTTCGATACCCGAAACACAATACCTTATTTTCGTCAAAGAGAAGCAGCAAGTCTGGGTTTAGGCGTTATTGCAGGCATTCAGCGGCACTGGAAGAAAATGGCAGGCCAAGGCCAGAGGAGGAGGAAAATACTGATGCTTTCCCGGGGCACTGGGCACCAGGGGGAGCTCACACAGCACGGCAGGCCGGCTCCCCAACACCAGGAGCACCCCTCGGTATCCCCGCAGCTGCCCACCTCTTAGAAACTTTCCCTCCGTGTCGTATTAGCACGTACAGGATCCTGTCATCCGCGTTTAGAAAGGAGACAGGTCGGGAGGAGATGGAGCCTAACAGACAGCTCCCCAGAGACGCCGCAGGGTCTGCAGCCTTCGCCTCGCCTCAGCCGCTGCAGGAGCAGCGTGGTTGCGGGCAGCGAGCTGCACGTTTCAGGCTTGATGAATGGAAGAACTGGTGCTCTGGAGACTGGATGAATCATATTTTCCATGTTCAGCTGTAATCTGTGTAATTTCTTTATCACAGGGCATAATGCATTAAAGCCCATGCTGCCGTGAGGTAGCACTACTCTGTGGGCTGCCTTCTGGTTTTCCTCTGCCACCRGGAAACAGTGCCGGCGGGGCTGCCCCCTCCTTGGGCATCTCATGCAGTCCTGGGGCACTCACATCTTGGCAGCTACCTTTCTTTTTTCCATTTGGTGCAGCAGGGCTCAAGGGTGCTGAGAGATGATAACTCCTGCTCGGTTGCTCACCCTTGTGCCCCGGAAACACGGACCGGCCTGGAAAAGAGCACAGGGAGCATTTGGAAAGTGCTTCTCGCATCCACAGCCCCGCAGGGTGTTTGACCTTCCTCGCCTTGCCTTTCCTTTGGGGGATTTTGGTTCCTCCTCCTGAACGGTGCTCCAGAAGGAGAAGGACCATGCAGATGGGGAGCTGCGTTGTGTGACATTCCCCGCTCAGCTGCTCCTACCTGCTTTGGCTACGGAGGCAAGAAGTGGCTGTACATCTAAACTGAACATCGAGCCACCGCTCCTGAGCATATTGCCAGAAAATGCTGGGTCTGGCTGTTAGTGTCTCCAGGCCCAGAATAGCTGTGTTCTGTGTGTGCCCCAGATCTTCACCGCCCGTGTGGATTTTCCTTTTTAATTCTGTCACAGCCCTCGCTTGCGCTGCCCAACTTACAGCAAATTTCTTAGTCATTTCCTTATCTACCAGACATAATAATGTCACACCGGTCGCTGTGCCTTTCCACGTAACGGGGTCCTGGTTTCGATGCTGTGGCTACACCTCCACCAGTAAACTAAGCAATGCTGTGTCATGGCTCCTCTCCTGGGGTTTTTCCACACTGTCAAATTGTCAATGGGGTTAAGTAGCACGATTCAGACCCACGCCCCACAGCGCTCTCCCAGACAGTGCCCAGGACCGGTCTAGGGTTAGCAGTGGGCAGGGGCCACCCCTAACAGACAGAGTGGGTGCAGTTACCCTGATCTGAAGGGTGAAATGTGTAAATCTACAACACAGCCCATGCTGCGCCTCAGGGACAACAAACGGATCCTAGCCCTTTTTATGGATGGGGATAAGGACTAGAGAGCCAAACTTCTCCTTTCTCTGTAGAGCTATCGCCTTCTGACCTTCACTGGATGTACATCTTGGGGTAGGCTTCACCTCACCAGCCTTTGGCTGTTTAAATCTAAACTGCAATCATTCATTAGTCTCTCTCCTTAGTAAAGGGACAGAAACAGGAACTTCTAATGGGCAACCTAAAATAGATGGGGTGAGTCACTAACAGGAGACATCTGTTACTATCCACTAATTAAAGACGGAGCCAGGAGGACTTACTCAGACAACTATCTTCACCCAGCTAAACTTGGGTGATGTAAATCTTGCTTTATGTGTTTTTGCCCCTAACTAGGTTGCTGAGTCCTAGGACAAGGCAGTGCAATATGCATGCTGTCAGTCAAACTAATACACTACTGGTGCAAATGTACTAACGCAGAGTTTCCTATGCATTTTCTGAATGATTATTTGTGCAGAATTAATGTTCTGAACATTTGCTTTCCAGAGGGGTATATGTTATACCATACAATCTGCGATGTGCTGGATTCTGGATTCASACCATAAATGGATTTCAGATATATTTTTGACCAACGTATTTGTTCCCTGAGTTATACCACGTGGYTGAAGGAGAATATAGACTTCTGTCCAGTTCATTGGATCCCACAGCTCAAGCAGAAATGGATCAGAAGTAGCRACTCTATCCAGCACATATAAGAATAAGTTAGCAGAAACATCATTTTACACCCACTATGGCATTTGTGACAGCATGGAATAAATGAGAAGCTGTAAAGTGGCTCTGCCTGAGTCCTGTTCCATCTTCCATTGTTGCAGCAGGGATGAGGACGGAGGGTCAGAAGATGCATATTTCCTTCTCCACAGGCCATAAAATATTGGTATGACAACTGTCTTTGAAATAGCCAATAAAAACTCATTTTCCTCTTGCCTCCATGTGCTCATGAGTGTGTGAATAAATATAAGCTGACATGGGATTTGTATGTGTGCAATAGCATAAGGTACCATTTTACTTTGCACCGCCAAGCTTTTGGCATGACYGCATGTCTCATGAGGAAAGGAATGGTTCGCAAGCCATGCAAGTCTTCCTAAAACACATATCATAAAACCTGTAGCGTGCTCCAAGCAGCTGTACACACTGTTTGTTCCACTTACTCCCTTCCAGTGCTAGTCTTCGCCTTTCAAATTCCTCTGATTTTCCCCCTCTCATTGAAGCACATTAGTTACTATGGAAACTGATCTGTGGGTACCGAACTTGGTGTCATCCACACAGAAGGGATGCTTCCCAGGAACCTAAATATCGACTGGATGGTTATACGTCAACACTGCATATGGCTTAGATTTTGTAAAATCCCGCAGGAGGCCACTGACGGAGAAGAGGTAGCAGCTGAAGTTGCGATGAAAGAAACCCCAAATCCAGCCACTGGTATGTTCTGCAGTCCCATGACCTTCCCAGTGACAGCCCTGTGACTCAGAGGGAGAGAAACCAGAGATGGGCTATGCAGAACCACAGGACTGTGGATCCCTCCCAGGAGCAGCTCCGTACCAAGAGAATCGCACAAGGTTGCTACAGCTTTCGTGGTGAGCTTTAATGATGCTTACCAGAGAACTGTTAGCAAAAGTTAAAACTAATTGAAGCAAAAAAATACCACACACAGCACATCAAAAATGACCGTGAATTAGCTATTTCACAGAGGGCCTTTCTCGTAAGACAGAAGTTCGTCTATTGCAGAAAATCCTTTGTGAAGATGCACTTGGCTGAGTGGTACTTCGCTGTGTCACTATGAGGACAAAAACCTCTTAGAGGGATCAGGTCAACCTGAAAACAACCACAACAAAGGTAGCCCTGCTCTCCAGTAGGCAGCACCCAGCAAAGGAGTAGGACCAGGTAGCAGCAGGAACCAGCTCCTTTGCTGGTGTCAGCCTGCACAGTTCCCTGCGGTCACTGGAAKTCACCAGCCCCACCTGGCCACGTGGGGATGCCTCTTGGTCTCATTGCTCATTAAATGTTGTTTTCCATTCTCTTTAAATAAACTTACTAAATACCAGCTCCCTCGGCGTGGGCGGGAGGCTAGGCAGAGGCAGACAACCCCCCTCCGCCTCAGGCAGAGGGGCACCTGTGGGGCAGGCGGGAGGGAGGTGGCACTGCAGGCAGCAGGGCAGAAAGCAGGGTCGGGAGGACCAGATGCAGCATGGTCTCAGCCTAGATTTATGGATTCCCAGCCCTTGTTTTTGATAAAAGTGTGAATCGCTTTCCGGAATAGAGGCACACGTGCTGAGTTGGGCTGTCATGGTGCAACCAAAAGCACGTGTTTTGTAACGGCAGTTGTGCATGTAGGGTTTTTTCCAGCTGTGTTTCCAGGGGAGTAGGAAACATCTCCAAGCATCACAGAAGAGAGCTTTGCATCATGTAACAGACCTCACAAACAGAGGCAGGGAGGCACCGGGAGAGGCAGGCAGGAGCCGCTGGTGGGGCTGGGGTGGGAGCCCGGGGTTCAACCACACAGCGGTGCCTGACAAGCAAAAACCAAAAGCGTGTGTTTGACAAGACGCTGGGGGCGTTTTTCATCATTGCAAAGCTTGTGTCCAGAAACCCACCCTGTTCCTGGCCCAGCACCACGGTGTTAAAGAGTCTCTCCCAGTGTGTACCAGCACTAGTCACTGCCAGGGCAAATGCCACCAAATGAGTTTCCTATTGGAGAGGGCTAAAATCCTCAGACTCGAAGGTTGTTTGACTTGTTTTGGGTTGGGTTGAGTTGGGTTTTCTTTAATACCAAAGGCCTGTGGGATTTCAGTTCACCTAAAAACCAGGCCAGTTGGCTGCCTTAGGGTACCAACAATCCCGCTTCTTTACCTAGATGCATAAGGAGCAGATGGGGGTGTGCAGGCTCCCTCCTTGCCCTTTGCCAGCTCACCCCACAGCCCTGAATGGGGACCGCTCAGGCAGCTCTTCCTTCCCTTGGGTAGCCCAAGCGGAAAAAGGTGGTGGAAGATTTAGAGACCAATGGCTGAGAATGACATCTGATGCAATTGCAAGCTCCTCTTGAAAGTTTTTTTTTTTGAAGAAGAAGAAGTTCAGTCCTGTTTGGAGGTTGGTCCCATTGCACCAGTAGCAGACCTAGTATGGGCAGTAAGGTAAAGAGGTACAGATTGCACTTTTTAAGACAGTCAGTGGGACTATCCTGAAAGACAACCAAGTAATTTAACACCTTGCACTGTGCTGTCACATTTCCATTTAGCAACTACGTGAAAAGTCGTCACGTCCCATTTTTAGATGGCCACCTCCCTGTTCACACTGATTTTTATAACAAGCATGCGAATGCCCGTCTATATTTAAAGTGGGCTCTTCACAGAACCCTAGAAATTTCAGCGAGACAGAGATTTGAGGCTGAATATGGGGAAGCACGTAAAGTCCCGACTTTTGCACAGTTTGCCTAAACTTTCAGGACCTGCTCTCCGTCCCCAGGCTCCCCCTCAGCACTGTCCCTGTCCTCCCCTTCCCTGCTCTCTCAGGGCATTAGCGGTACAAAGGCTACCCTGGAGAGCGGGGGTGGCTTTAATACACTCCCCTTTCATTTCCCAGTGCGTCAATTGTAGGGATTTTCCAGAGTGCTTTTTTAGATCCACCTGTTGTTTGTTCAGCCAGCCCCGCAGAAACATATAAACCTGTTTTACTTGAAAAGGGAAAGCAGGCTAACCTCTCTACACAATTAGATTGAGCTGTCTGTCTGCTCTCAGCCAAGAAAAAGATGCCAGCCAGGTTGAAGGAACAATTTACCTGACTGACATCTGAAGAGGAACAGAGTGAATCCCCTAAATGAAACTCTCTCTGCAGCCACAGGGCAAAAAATCTATCCTATTCCCACGGTTTTGACTGTTCCCCTCTGAGGCTGTGTGAGGAATGGTGGCTCCGATCTGTTCTTACTTGAAATAAATTGGCTGGCCCATCCCTAAGCAAAACCAGTGTTTAAAATGTGACAGAGAAGCAGCTGTCCAAAAATTAACAACGAGCTGATGACCCAGATGTGGAACGTAACTGCCAAAAACTCAGGCTCTAAAATACGTGTATTCAAAATGAATATTACATAAATATTGTTAGATACCAATAAAGAAGTTACAAAAATAGGCTGAAAAATTGTACTGATGGTTTTGTAGGAATCTTATGTGCTACATGCACGTAAAAAAAAAAAAAAAAAGATAAAAGTGAAGCAATAGCAAAAATTGCACTTGATGGGAAATCAACTGGCTGGAATCCATGCTGGTCAGAAAGAGAATGATTGCATGTTATAATGAGATGTGCTGTGCCATAATTGAGTGGAGAAATGGAAAGAAAATTGAACAGCAACATCTTCCTATCTTTCCTAACAAGGAGATGTCTCAAAATTTAGCGACACTTTTGAGATGGTAAAAAGTAGCTTCAGAGCAATCAGCAGGAGAGGTGACACCCCAAAGCTGCGGAGTCCCAGACTGAGTGGAAAAAACGATGCTGAATCTGATTGCTAACATATTTTGTCCCTATACAAGGGACGCCACAGGAAAAGGCAGTGGAAAGTCCAGAGCCAAGACTTGCAATAAGGTCAAGAATGAAAGCCAAGACAGAAAAAAGATGAACAGAAGGGCAGCACCATCCTCTGATCATCTGCATCAACCAGCAAGACCTCTCCCATATTTGCATTCATTTTCGCATACTGATGTGAGCTCTAGACTTGGAGCTGAGGGACTGAATTTTTATTAGACGCAGGCTGTCAAAGCTTAGAGGACAGTAGTGTAGCAAGGTTTGAACAGCCTCGATCTAGCTGAGCGGGACTGCGACTGCTCTCTATAAATACCCCGGTCCAGGCTAAGCGTCAGGGGGAGGGGAGAGCTATTTCAGCTAAGAGAGATTTTGCAAGAAGAACAAATGGCTGTAAAGCAGCTGGGGACATGTGCAGGCAAAGCCTTGGCCTGCAGAGGGGACAGGCTGTGCCGCCCCCAGCTTGGCCACAGCGGCTGCCTCCCCGGGTGTGGGCTGGCTTTGCCCTGGTCCATCAGGAGCAGCAGGCAGGCTGGCATGTGCCACAATGCAGAGGACGGGCRTGAGGAACAATGTGAAGCCCATGGGCTTTGCCAAGGTGTTTTGGGGTGGCTGTGTGCTCCCAGGAGGATGAGGACTGAGGGCAGCGTCCTGCTGCATGCCGGGGATACCAGGGTTCCCAGCACGGGGCCAACAGCACACATTGGCACCCTGGTCGCATGTGCTTTTTCAGCAGCATTGGCATCTCGGGTCCGTGCAGGACAGCCACACATTCAGTAAAGCTTTCCCAAAGACCTTGACTGGAAAGCCCAGATTTCAAACCAGGGGATGGAGAGTGTCCATGAGGAAGCTGCCAGCAGCACTGACTTTGAAATAAATAGTTGCCCTGGTTTTGGCTGGGATAGAGTTAATTTTCTTCCTAGCAGCTGGTATAGTGCTGTGTTTTGGATTTAGCATGAGAATAATCTTGATAACACACTGATGGTTTAGTTGTTGCTAAGCAGTGTTTATACTAAGTCAAGGACTTTTCAGCTTCCCATGCTCTGCCAGTGAGGAGGTGCACAAGAAACTGGGAGGGAGCATAGCCAGGACAGCTGACCCAAACTGGCCAAAGGGATATTCCATACAATATGACGTCATGCTCAGTATATAAGCTGGGGGGAGTTGGCCAGGGGGCAGCAATCTCTGCCTGGGGACTGGCTGGGCATCAGTTGGCAGGTGGTGAGCAGTTGCATCACTTGTTTTTCCTGGGTTTTGTTCCTCTCTCTCTTTTCTGTTGTTTTCCTTTTCAATTTCCTTACAATTTTTTATTATTATTATTTTATTTTATTTTATTTTATTTCAATTATTTCAATTATTAAACTGTTCTTATCTCAACCCATGAGTTTTCTTACTTTTGCCCTTCTGATTCTCTCCCCCATCCCACCAGTGGGGGGAGGGTGAGCGAGCGGCTGTGTGGTGCTTGGGGTTAAACCACGACAATAGTAAAAATAAAGTAAGTGCTAAAAAATACTCAGGGAAGTACTACAGGGTACTTCTTCCCTTCTGGTGTTCAGAAACACTCACTACACAGCTGGACAAACTTTTTCCACTTGAACAGTGAATTATCTGACTTGAATATTCTCCGAAAGGCTCTGGGGCATTGGTCTGGGGTGCAGGGGGAAGAAGGAAAGCTCAACCATGAAGGATGGTAAAGAAGGTAATAAATGGGGCATATGATAGAGGTTGCACCTCTGCAACCAGCCCTTGGCGAGGCAGGATGGGGCCGACGTGCTGCCCTGATGGGGGACCATGCACCCCCTCTGCTCCACCAACTTGTCCCCTGGGTGCAGGGGGTGCTGGGTGCAGGCGCAGCCGGCCCATCACACTCCAAGCCCCGCTGCTAGACCACAGCGGGAGGGCAAAGGGGCAGCCACGGACCTGCAGCCCTCATGCGAGGCAGTCCCCCAGCATCTGTCTGTGGCACAAGTTTTCCTCTCACCAGAAAAGTATTTTTAGTAATTAGTTGGACTGTTAGCATTACATTTAAAAGGCTACTGTCAGCTTACAGATGGCCCTTTTCTTTTTTTCTCTTTGTTTTTGTTTTTGCCAGAACTTGAAGTAAATAGAAATGTTTGAAAGGTTGAAATGTTGGGGGGGGGGGGTCTGTTCCAGTAAAACAGCTGGGTTTAGGCAAATAAATATTATGTTACTATGTAATAGCCACAGCACAAACAATGCAGCACTAGGAACCTAACAGCAAAATTACCCAAATTAAAAACTGTGTTTCAGTCCCCAAGCCGAGAAACAAACACAGAATGTAAAGGGAGATCTTTTTTAACTCATCTCAAATTTAATCATTTCAGGTATTGCTGGTAGTAAAGAAGTATGTGTTTAAAATATAAATTTTCAATACTGAAAGCAAGAACATAGACTGCAGGGCATAAAATTTTCCCAAAATGAGACTGTTCCTTTCCAAAACTGAAAGATAGCAGAAGAAATCTGATAAACATCAGACTTTTGGGGTTTACACAGGCCTAGTCTGAAGTATGCGTACAGAGCAGGAAAGCGATTCTTCTGTAAGAAATAGTGATTTCTAAATTGAATCCTTTTGTTGATTTCCACCCAAGTTCACTTCATTCTTAGTTGTCAAGATCACATCAGAAAGCCGGCCTTCAGCTTGCAGTCAGGTTTAGCAGCAGCATCATTGCACAGTGTAAAATAAAGCTTTCACCAGACCTATACCATCTTCCATTGCAATTACAGAGGTTCACAATAAATTAATATAATGGGTTAATCTTATTCTGACTGCAGGATTCTAGCACTGCAGGATTTGGGAGCCCCCTCAGAGGGATGATTTGAAGACTTCCAGTGCTGGAGTTGTTTGAACAAGCAAAGAAACGTTCGATGTTGTGGATTTGTCTACATCCAGTATCCATCTGCCTTCCTGACAAGCCCATCAGTGGCATCATTCATAAAATAGGTAGTTTTATTATACCTGTCTGGAAATTGGCGCATCTAAGCAGTCTATTTCAGCTGGTTAGTTTGCAGCATAGTACATAGCAAAATACTCTTCTTCAGCTACGTAATCTAGAGCGAACCCAGAGTTTATCAGCCTCCCCATCCGACTTCCTACATCCCATATCAAAGCCCATCACTCCTCCGATGATGCTTTCAAATAAATATAAAAGGCTTTTTCTAAACACGGGATTTATACAACAGGTCACACTGGGATCTCATTCATAAGAGAAAACATGCTGCATGAGGGATGGCAAAGAGGGAAGAGCTAAACAGCTTGCCAACTGGGGGTATGAGACAATACAACTTAGAGGATGCTGTTGGGCTAGAGGAAGGCTTGATAAATACCAGCCCAGCTCACCCAGGACAACCAGCTGATCTAAGCTGTCGGCTTCCCGTGCTTCCTAACCTGCCCCTCTCCCCTCTCACCCCTCAGGACAGCGATGTTTATTATCACAGCCGATTTTGATGGCAGTCCAGGGATTTGTTTTCTTTCCTTTTAGTCAGCATGCTGCAGGGCTCCTGCTGGGAGCAACAAACATCCTCATCCATTCGCAGGGATCAAAACCCACCCTGATGTGATATTTTGGGAGTGGAAACAATCAGCTTCAAAGGAAAACAGACCAGAAAAACAGTTTCTGAGCGGCGCTGCTGATTCCGAAGCTGTAGAGAGCAGTTTAGTGGTGTTAATATGATCCCAAGAACACAGCCTAATAAGCCACTCAAAGGGAAAAGAAGCCCCTGCAGCCCTTGCACATGCCTCACGGTGCGGAGCTTGGCATTGATGTGCCTCCTGCCTCCATGTCTTTGGACCAATCCAGGCTCATCAGCGAGTCCTGAGGGGATATTTATATGCTCAACCAGCACACCTTCAAGGACCACCCTGCCTCCACCAGCTGTGGGGCAGAGCCGCCGTGCGTGCACCAGCGGGCTGTGCCATGCGTGGGCTCCTCATCCCCTGTAGCCGGCTTGCCCACACAGCCAGGGGCGCGCTGGGCTGTCACGTCCACCCGTGTTGAGAAACAAAACACTGCYGTGGCACAGACATGTGCCCGCTCCTGCACCTGCATGGCACAGCCCAGGGTTAGTGCCACCCGGCATGCTCCCAGGGGAGCACGGGTGCCAGGGAGCACTTCTCCAACATAGTTTGGATAGGGCGACCCTGTTTTGGACAGGACGGGAATTTACCCACATAAGCGGGAACTGCCCTCCACCACCTTGCCCCAACATCATGAACGCTGCCTTGTTTTCCTGGTTTGTAAGTATACCTGTACCCAAACAGCATTTTGAGGTCAGTTTTTGCCTTCTAGTCATTTCTTCAAAACTTGTACAAAGAGGTATGGAGTTACAGCAGTAAATAATTTTAGAAGTATATTATTTTATAATAATTTTAAGATTCTCTTGTCACTCTCATAGGAGAATGGCAGCCCTTTAATTGAATAGGAGGGAGATATTCACATCCCTGAACATGGAGTATTGGACCTCTCCCAGTGACAGTTCCTACCACGTGGTCTAAAATTCCTGTTTTCCTTTTCCCAAGCTCCTGCAGCAAACGAAAGTGTTTGTTTAGGGGGGAGCCTGTCTAGAATGACGCTGTTCTGAATAGCAGTCCCATGGAGAAGAGAGAGGAAGAAAACACGGCTTAGGTAGGAGAGGTGGAAGGCTAAAAGGTTGAGTCCAATCTTTCACAAGAGGATATGAATATGCAAAGACGTGGATAGCCCTGGAAGAAGCTTAGCAGCTCCTGTCAGTTCCATCATGGGAGGCCTCCTTCTAGCTCACCTCCTGCCCTTCTGCCCACGGGCGACCAGCGGTCCAAGCGTAAATCCCAGGTGCGGCTGCATGGGGGATAACTGCCCATTTTTTATCACTGCCAAGTCTGCGTTGGTTGTATGCAAACCTGGAGAGGGAGTAAAAGGCAGGAGAAGTCACGCCTGTACCCGTGTGTGACGGAGTGGAATAGCAAGATGAGCAATGCCGGGGAGAGACGTGACTCCACTGAGGTTACCAGGGCTCCTGGCTGCTCCTGTCGGCTCCAGTTTTGGATCTGGGAGCACTGTGGAGGATCTGGCCATACGTAAAAATAGGGTGTGGAAGCGACCTTATCTTGTTAGCTGCTTTCCTGTTTTACATTTGCTGCCAGGCTGCTTTCAACCACATCCCAGGAGCTGAGTAGGGTTAGCGCAGAGCTGTTATGCCAACTCACTCCTGCCTCCCTGGCGGGGGAATCCCCTCCCTCGTTTTTTGTAGCGCCCGAGTGCTGCTGAGCGATCATCACGGTGCTTAGCACAGAGCTCACGTTGATGCCGTCTCACTGTAGATTGTACTGTGTTGTTATTCCTGCRCTTTTCTGCCTAAGTCACAACTGCAGTAACTTTCCACCCCCAGGTTGTCACCACCGAATCCAAATTGGGATTTCCATGATGTCTCACACACCTATTTCTGGCCATATTTTGCTTTGTTTGCCTTAGTTAGTCCAGGCAAGAGATGTGAAGYTCTGACCAGTGAGTAAATCTGCCCTAACACTTGGCTATCAGCTGGCAGAGGCACAGACAAACTCTGCGCGTGGAGGGAACGTGCTCAGATGCGTCACTGCCAAACTGCCTGATGCTGGAGAAATATCCCTTGTCGTAACGGGCTTTTTTTAACTTCTCTCCACAGATCAAAAGCCCTGTAGCCAAACTAATGTTGTTTGCCTCAAAACCGTTTCCATCAGAGGAAAAGAAGAGAGTAGCTGCTTGGGGACATCTGCTGTACACAGCCACTTCAGGCAGAACAAAGGGAACTGCAAACAGAGGAGCCTGCCTCCTGAGAGGGGCAGCTGGAGTAACAAGCCACGTCTTTCCCAAGCCGTTTTCGCCTTTCTCTCCTTTCAGCAGGCCTCCTTGGTCTCAACCATCCGTGCAACCCTGCGGAGAGGGGAGAGGAAAGCTGGGGTTTTACACCATTTGGTACTGACCCTGGGAGCGATCCCCAGCCACCTCCCTCTCTCATCATCAACTGAAGAGCCTCATCGGATTTACGCTTAGTTTTTATGGGCTCTCACTGCCAGTGCCACAACTACAGTGGTCTTTTCTGTTTAAGGGTGCCACAGGATTCACACAAGGCTGCTAAAGCCTGGCTGCCTGCACAGTTAGTGGGGAAAAGCAACCAAAGCCCACCTAAGGCCACCCCAAGAAGGCCACGGGCAACGTGAAACACGAGCTGGTGGAAAACAGCAGGACAGGGACCGGTAGCATTGAGTAGTTCTGCTTTTCTTGGGTGTGATCCAGCTACAGCATGGGCCTGGGTTGATTCCGCCAAGGAAGGAGGGATCTCCCCGAGGAGGGGTTTCTAAAAGAAGCTCGATTTCTGCAGCCAGTTACTACACAAAACTTGGCAACTTGCAGCACAAAGCCTTTTGAAGGCTTTTTTCCCCCTCCTCTCTCTGCCCCTACCGCCGCATGCACATCATGCCCAGGACCCCAGAGAGGAATCAGGGCAGGAAAGAAGTTTGACTAGGAAATCTTTCCAATGTCAACATCCTCCATCCTGGGGCCTTGCTTTCCGGGAAAAGATGGACTTTGTGTACACAGGTTTGTGTGGACTGGGCTTAAAGGCAAAGACACCTCTTGTGGGTTAAAAAAAAAAGTTAAAAGGTATTCTACAGACTAAACAGATAGGGCTCCCTGAGTACTCTAGGGATGTATTTAGCAACATTTAGCAACATATTTATTTAGACTGAGCAAAGCCTTGGGCATTTCAATGCGCAGGAAAGCCCTGGGGCCATGGGATCCTGCACCAGACTGCATCTCCATCAACAGTGTGGACTGCTGCTCCAGCCCTCAGAGAAAGCTGTGGTAAGTGATCTAGGGACACACAGACTATTCAGACTCCCAAGACCTGGGCTAGGACACCTATGGCTACACAGATCCCTAAGGCTTTTCTGTCCTCACCCTTAATTTTTACTGGAGCAGCAGAAAGCTGCCTTAATCAGCTGCCATGACTTCTCCATGCAGCCAGTCCAGCTAGGGCAGAGATAAGAAACTGAAGCAATGCCTTAAGGCTGAAAGTCAAACTGGCAGAGGCTGGTCCTGAAGAGCAACCAAGCAGGATCTGCACCACTTAGTTGAACCAGTGGTTAGGAATTGCCACAGCATCATTGTCTCTCTACCATGCCCCATCCCCCGTCAATCCCAAGGCTGATGAAAGATAATCCTTGAAGCAAAGTTACCCAAACTATGCTTCCCTTAAGGACACATATCCCTGCCCAAAAGAAAATCCATAAAACAGGGACATTCATGACTGCCGTGTTGAAATATTGCCATTTCAATAGAAATATTATTAATTCTGAGAGGCAGGAAGGCATGAGCATTTGGAGAGTGCACAACACCAAGAAGCAGCTTACTTCACAAGGCGGAGATGCGTATTATTTTGAAGGAAGCTCTGTCCATGACTAAAAATAAACCTATGCCATTTCCCTATTTGAACTTCCTGTAGATCTTTAAAGAATACAGAGACCCAACCAAGTCATTCTCTTTGAAGGAAACATTTGAGATCATTAGCAACTTGCCTGCTGGGAGGTTCTCAGATCCAGATGTCTCTGTGGTAAATTTGCACAGAGCATTTGGTATCCTATTTATCCCCTCATTTACAAACCATGTGCAACTCGTAAAGTCAGCACTGCACTAAGAGAGGCATGACTGGTGGTAGCTCTGCTTACAATAGACAGGCATTGGATTAAAATGAGGTTTCATTGTKAAGTGAAAAGTTAACTTCCAGACACAGTTCTTAATTTAAAACATCTGAAAAATTAACATTCTCATTTGGGCATTTTTCCAGGTCAGATGGTAGTGCCTGGATGTTCTCTGGACAAACTATCTCATCCACAGTAAGTGGCTAAATGTTTGGCTCGCTTCTCTTATGTACGTAAGTGAAGAATGATGTTGTTTTTATTAATAACCCCAGAATTAGTTCAGCATCCCACATCATAGGTTTTTGTTCCACTGCTGATTCTGGCTTGCTAAAACCAGAGCACTTGTGTCACACTCTCTGACACTCCCCACACACTTTGGCAGTTTCAGACTTGGATGACTCCAGTTGCTTTCATTTTGGATAACTTCTTGAATCCCTTCAGCACTTGTCAAATTTACATCTTAAATAGGCTTTCGGTCTGGGGTTTTTTTTCTAGGACAAGTTAAGATCTCTTAACTTGTTTCTATTCCATGAATCCAAACAGATTGAAAACACAGAGGGACTGTCTGCACAGTGCTTCCTGCAGCAGGTCCCCACTCCTTTGGTTTGGTTTCCAGGCTTTCCTTATTACATCTTCAAATAGCTCCTCTGTTCATGGTCATTGTAAGCTTGAGCAGTCCATCGAAGGAAGTGACTTGCACCTCAGTTTGATGGAAACTTGGGCTTACAAGACTGATGAAGTTTACATGGGCTCCAATAGACTCCAGTAAGCCATGCAGAAGAATTGTTATTAAAACATATAAAATAATCTTACTGTTCTGTTTGGTGCTGATAATACCTCTGCTGGAGGATATCAACCAGTTTTGGGCACCAGGCTTCAAAAAAGATGTAGAATAATCGGACAGAAACAAAAATGTGAGGGTGCAGGAAACATGACCTACTGGGAAAGGTAGAAGTTGATCAGTCTAGCAAAAAGAAAACCTAAGGAGAGACATTAAGAGCCTTTAAGGCCAAGAGAGATGCAAAAAGGGAGAAAAGAAATTATTCATATGTTCTTTGGAGATAGGACAAGAATAATGCATTTTGATTGCAGCAAGAAAGACTGAGGGTTGGTGCTAGAGATGGCTTCCTCTAGTGGTAAGGACAGTAAACAGTGGAAAAGGTTGCCTGGGGAGGTTGTGGAATATCCATCATTCTTGGTTTCTAAGAGCAAATGTGACAGATGGAAACTGGGAATCATTCTGGTACAGCTGGACCTGCCTTTGGGCAAGGACTGTGGACAAGTTTATTCCTCAAGACACCTTCCAGAGCTATTTATTTAATACTTGGTGATAGTGTGCCTCATAGATAGAGAGAAGTAATTATTGAATACTAGAAACAAAACAATCTCAAGAAGAGAAGAGTGGAAAAAAAGGCCTTGGACATTGTCAAGTTTTGGGGAGCTAGAGGTGTGCTTTAGTCTTCAGAGAGTTGTCTGTTCTGCTTTCGTTTTGCATAAAGTTAATATAAATGATGACTTTGTAGGCAGGGGATGACTAGTCATAAATGATGACTTTGTAGGGGGATAAGTTGGGTGGGTGCTGGAGTCATTTCAGATACCTCATCAAGTTTCTCATATCTGTCCCAGTCGTGTGCCTCATGAGAGGAAGTGCATGTATTGTCTGGTTGAGCAAAGGGTTGTGCTATAAAATGTTCAGAATCTGTTCTGAAGAGATTCAAAGCTTAAAGTAAAAGTTAACAAAAAAAAAAGCAAAACAAAACAARGAACAGGCACACAAAAATCCCAGCTCCAGGAAGCTGAACTAAAGTTTAAGTAYCACATACAGAAAGGAAGAGAGAATTAAGTCTACATAAATGTTTATGCTAAAAATATGAGAGATGTGATCACAGTTCAGGTCATGGAGTCTCAATTTATCATGTCGCATGCTATGCACAAGGTTTTCAGAGYATCTGGGTGGGGGAGGAGATTGCTGGGATATCCCCATGGAAGAAACAAGAAGAGTGTCTGTCTTGCAAGGCCGACAGGACCATCCTTCAGAATTCCAGTTAACTTCCTTTACTTCTTAAATCATCCATTACTTTTCTATAAGCCTCCTAAATCTTCTTCACTGTTACTTCAGTAAAATCCAATACCACATCCATCATCTTAAGGTGCCTTCCCCAATAGCAGCTCATCAACAGATTTTCCAAATTCTGACTTCACTGGCACACAGCACTTAATGAACTGTTGAGATTCAAAGCAGAATTCCGATGATGGGAAAATTGAGGTCTATAACAGCAAAGACATAAGATGACATCTTTCTAAGGGCTTCACAGCCTTTATTTCTGTGAATGTTCTCATCTGCGCTAGTATAAACTGGGAGCAACTCCACTAAATATAGCAAGTGCACATCAGTGTAGTCCCACTGTGACAGCATGATCAGTCCTGAAAGTACTCTCATCAATTGTCATTTAGATGCTACCTTTTTTGAAAGCCTCTAGCAATAATTGAGAAGAAAACAACTTAAATAAAGGCACTTCACAGTTCTACTCACTGCAGAATGACACTTTATAAAAAGAGAATACCTATATATTTTCATTTATTAAGTTGATATTGCTTTCCAAATGCATACAGCAAAGTCAAAATACTTAAAACAGTAAAGCATTTCCAAGACGAATTTTGCTATTTTGGGGATATTATATGAAAAGTGGCTGAGTAGATGAAAAAATGGCATTTGAGAGGTTACAGGTACACTGGAGATAAAGAAGGAAAGGCTCACTTAAAATGACGTGCAGGCTGTTTTAATAGTCAAGATTTTCAAGCCATGGGAAGTGGACTTGTGAGAGCAATTAATGCGTCCCTTTCCAACATACTCAAATCTGCCACAAATAGCAAAGTCCATTCAGAAACAAACAAAAAATCTTGGAGAAATCCACGTGTATTTTGGTACTAGTGTAAGCCTTAAACTAAGTAAGCCTAAATCTGATCATTTGGAATGGTTTGTACTTCTTTAAATAACTTTAGATTAGGAAACTTATCTTTTCACCAGGCTTTATGGACCACTTAAGTCTCTCATAAACCACATGCAACTTAGTAATATTTTTTTTTTCCAACTGGAAAGCCAGACAGGCCTGAGTCTCCAACAAGTGTAGTTTTAAGTTCTTAGTTTTTTTCTTGAAACAGAAAACTAGGTTTTGAGTCCGTTCAGTACAAAGCAAAAGCGTAATCATCAAACATATCTAATCCACAGCCTAAATCTGCCAAATTTGCATAACAAAAAAAAGGGGGGGAGGGAAGGGGGAAAAAAAAAGGAAGAGAATGGCTTCGTAGCTAAATGACAGCAGTAGGTGAAGATGAATGAAGAAAAGTGAATGCTGTGTGTTTGTATTGTGTGGAATAATTTATGGGGCTTGAATGCCTTTGAACACTCTTACCATTGATATATGAATACTTTTGATTGAGGAAAACACCCTTGGTGAAGAACAAAGAAATTACTAGATTTCAGTACTCCAAAACTGCATATGAAAAACCCATGCTGCATAACAATGAAAATCACAGATTCTTATAAATGAGTACAATTAGTCATAGTTATATAAATGTAAGTATACATTCAATTTGCATGTACAAATTAAAGGGAAATATGTTAAAAGAGAAAACTGTTTTTCAAAATAAGGCATAACATACTGAGCAAAATTACCGCACAAATAGGGAATTTCTTTCACAGGAGAAAGCCTGAATGCCATTGCAATAGAGGACCCTGGGGCTGCCAGCATGGACTGTACTGGAGTGAGGGCTCACCACAGAGCATATTTCTCCTTCTTGGCCACCAGTGAGGGTGATAACACCGACGTCCCATTCTCTAGCAGCAGCTCAGCTTACGTAGAAGTGCAGATGGCTAATTCCATATACACTAACTATTGGAGTCAGAGTAATTTTTTTTTTCCCCCGCTTCATTTGGCCCAATGAAGCAATTCCAACAGCCTGCTGCACAGTTCAGGCAGCCAGGCCGGCTCGCTCATATGTTTTTAACACTGAACAAAGGTTGTTTAGGTGAATGAGAAGAGGTATCCATAATGCAAGGGTCTGCTTGGTGCCCTACTTCTTTTATTAGTTATCTGTCAGGTATCCTGGAGTCTGCTGGATTTGGGCCTAAGCCTCATATTACTATTCCAGGACATGGGTTGGTCAAGCTCCTCACAGCTACTTCCACCACTCACTTTATTCTTATGTGAAATTTTAAACATCAAATGTAAATATTGCAGTTACTAGAAATGTGATACATCCTCAGATGGTATTTATTGGGCACTTTTTAGCATCTCACCTGGCTTTTGACTGACCAAACACTCTTGAGAACTGTTTCTAGCATTTCATTTGTACCTTCATGCAGCTATTATTCTAAAAACATATCCTTTTTACAACATGTTCACTTCCTTCCTTGCAACTTTGAAACTGCTCAATAATTGTCCTAGCACAGATTGTATCCCTGTCAATAACTGATCCTTAGGTTGGAGATCTATTATAACTCAAAAGCTGGAAAATGACAACATTAGATATGCAACATAGTACTAGCTACTGCTTTTGTTGACTGCGGTTCAAAGATAACTTTGCTCTTTGGAGGACAAGTTGGTGTAACTGCTAGGAAAGCTGGCTGGGTTTGTAATTCTGCAAAGGCCCCTCTACACATGCAGTGTGAGTATATCTGCACTAAGCCCATGTCGTGGTTTAACCCTGGCAGCACATAAACACCACGCAGCCGCTCGCTTACCCCCCCTGCTCCAGTGGGATGGGGGAGAGAATCGGGAGGGCACGAGTAGGAAAACTCACGGGTTGAGATAAAAACAGTTTAATAATTGAAATAAAACAAAGTAGAACAGTAATA
>JAYKAV010002941.1:598396-665042 GCA_035582835.1 Phoebastria nigripes | reverse complement strand
TTAAAAGTATTGGTAAACCAGCACAGAATGGACCAAGCAGGCATTAGAGGTGAGACTCACCTCATCTCGTTTAGATACGTACAATGCCAATTTCTCACCTTCTGAAGCAGGCTTCCTATTTCAGAAGTCAGGAGTGAGAAACAGGTGATTTTTAGGCGTGATTCATTCGACCTGCTTCAGACATTGGTTTAGGATGAAATAAGYCATACCTTAGAAGTGKKTTTTTTTCCCTCTGCTCTCCATAGAGTCATTCTTGGGCATAACTTGTATGGAAGAACATGGAAGGGGGAAGTTCAGTGAAATTAATCCCATCCTAGCAGACTATGAGCAATATAAGGGGCCCAATGTTGCATATGCTTCAGTCAACTTATTCTATCCATGTTTCTGTTGCAGTTCAGATTAACACTTTTTTTTATGTTGAACTAGAGCTGATTTTCACGAATGCTGTTGACCAATGCAGAATGCTTGACTCCATTAAAAGAAGTGGCTGCTCAGAATTTGCCATGATCTCTCTGCATATGCAGTCTTCAAAAAGCGGTGCAGATAAAAAACGTTGTGCTGCCGTATAAGATTTCTACGATAGTCGTGAACAAGGGTTAGAAACAATGAGCTATGTTCACAGTTGTGGTGGGTTAACCTTGGCTAAGGGCCACAGTCCCACCCCGCTGCTCGCTCACTCCCCCTCCTCAACGGGACGGGGGAGAAGAGAGGATGAAAACCCTCATGGGTCAAGATAAAGACAGGGAGATTGCCGACCAGTTACCGTCATTGGGTAGTAGGAAACAAAGACAAAAATTAAAACAACGGCTTCCCCGCCCTTTTTTCCCAGGCTGAACTTCAYTCTCTCACTCCTGACCCCTCCAGCACCCCCATCCCACGYGGCACAGGGGGATGGGGAATGGGGGTTACGGTCAGTACCTAACCGCCCCCCTCTGCTGCTCCTCCCTCCTCGCACTGTTCCCCTGCTCCCGCGTGGGCTCTCCCCAGGCTGCAGTTCATTCGGGAAACACCCAGCTGCTCCGGCGTGGGGTCCTCCACAGGCTGCAGTGTGGGTACCTGCTCCATGGCGGCCTCCTCCCCAGGCTGCAGGGCAACACCAGCTCCAGCGCCTGGAGCGCCTGGAGCACCTGCTCCTGCTCCTGCTCCTGCTCCTCTCACCTAGGTGCTCACACTGCTCTTTCTCACTTTTTCTTTTTTTTTTTAACTCCCTCCTCTGCTCTTTCAGTGTACTGCCCTTTCTTAACTCTCGTTTCACAGAGGCACCAGCACTGGCTGACGAGCTCAGCTGTGGCTGCGGTGGGTCTGTCACGGAGCCGGCTGGGACCGGCTGTGTCCGGCACCGGGCAGCCCCGGCCTCTCAGGCCTCGTCAGGGCAAAACCACGCCAGCTGCAAGTTTCTCTCTCACCTCCTCTCCGATTAACATTGCTGCTTTGCTGTGTGGTCTTCTATATCCTTCTCGCCCGTGGAGGCCCAAGACAGAGGAGAGAAAGTATCCAGAAGAAAGCTCTGCTATAACTCGTGCCTCTACTTGGACCAGATAAAAAAGCTAAAAAGCTGTAGGAGTGGCAAGAGGAAAGGGATGTGCTGTGAGGCGGGAAAGGCGAGTTGCTGTGGGATCAGGTAAGTCCATAACGGGATCTTGAGCATGGGCTGACTGAGGCATCGCTTTATTGTTATGTTGTGGCCTGAAGAAAAGAGCTGGAGATGTCATCCTCCTGCGGCCAGGCGAAACTGCAGCACAGGAGGCAAAAGCAGCTTGCAGGGTGTGCTTAGGAGAGTGAGGATCTGTATAACAAAGTGGCTAAGCAGGATTAAAAGGAGCAGGCAGAAATCCCACTATCTGTCTTGCAGAGCTATTCTCAATTCTGTGCTTTTGGATCCTGCCTTATCCTGGTGACGATGACTACCATCTTTTTAAAGTTTGGAGGTGGTAATGTTGAGTGGGTGGAAAAGGAACAGAGGTCTTGGGTGCCCTGGACTGATCCATGCATTGATGGAGATGTTTGAGCAGTTTCTTTGTGTTTCCTTGGCTGTTTGATGGCTCAGACATACCCGAGCAAGAGTGGGAGTTTGATATAAATGGCAGGGAAGTTTGTTACTCAGCAGAGCCCTAGAGTTACAACATTTCCCTCGGAAAGTGCAATCCTCTGTAAAAAAATCCTCATTCTGACTAGGTTGAGGTGCTCCAGTTATCGGCTCATCTGGGCTGAACTTTTCTCT
This sequence comes from Phoebastria nigripes, assembly GCA_035582835.1. Classification (NCBI taxonomy): domain Eukaryota; kingdom Metazoa; phylum Chordata; class Aves; order Procellariiformes; family Diomedeidae; genus Phoebastria; species Phoebastria nigripes. Next base: position 662,821 of record JAYKAV010002941.1, on the reverse strand, counting down.
CCTAAACTCCTTCAGGTCTTGTAAACGAGTGAAATATTCACTGGGAAAGAAAGTGACAGTCTTCATAAACCAGTCCTGCAAACTTACCCTGTCATATTTAAGTCCATGCTCTTCAGCTGGCATAGAAAAGTATTGAACTTCACATGTATTGCTTGAACTTACTACCAAACAACTGTGCAATCAAMTGTTTTCAAGCAAGTTTTGTTGTAGTCCTACTCCAGTGTTGAATAAAGCCATGTTCTGAAACCTCCTATTTTCATAAATTGGAAATTTTGGGTTCTTTCCAGCCCTAAATTCTTGAAACATTTATTCTTCTCTCCCAGCTGAATAAGGGATTATATACTGCTTCTTCCATGGACCTGTTGGAGCGGGTCCAGAGGAGGGCCACAAAGATGATCAGGGAGATGGAACGTCTCTGCTATGAGGAAAGGTTGAGAGAGTTGGGGTTGTTCAGCCTCGAGAAGAGAAGGCTCCGGGGAGACCTTATTGTGGCCTTTCAATACTTAAAGGGGGCTTATAAGAAAGATGGGGACAGACTTTTTAGCAGGGCCTGTTGTGACAGGACAAGGGGGAATGGTTTTAAACTAAAAGAGGGTAGATTTAGACTAGATACAAGGAAGAAATTTTTTACAATGGGGGTGGTGAAACACTGGCACAGGTTGCCCAGAGAGGTGGTAGATGCCCTGGAAACATTCAAGGTCAGGTTGGACAGGGCTCTGAGCAACCTGATCTAGTTGAAGATTGTCCCTGCCCATGGTAGGGGGGTTGGACTAGATGACCTTCGAAGGTCCCTTCCAACCCAAAATATTCTATTCTATTCTATGAATTATCTTGGTATGCTGCGGAGACCAGTGTAAGGAGTGACATTACTACACAAGAATTTTTGTTGTCCCTCTTGGATCATATCTATTTTATATATAGATATTTGAAATTGCTTGCTGATACATTGCAAGAAGCATCCCTGATCTATGTCATCTACACACTTCCTGGGAAGATGAGAAAAACAGCATATAAAGGCTAAATAAACACCATTCACGCAGGCGAAACAGAAGTTTTGGCTTGGTAACAGTTTATAGATGCTGCTGGCTTCCCTTTTGGAAGGGGGAACGGGGTGCAGCAATGCAGATGCTTCTTAAGAATGTGGGGAGAGAGCAGCTAGAACTAAGTTTTCCAAAAGAATGGAGGGGGAATAAAGCTACCTCCTCCTATACCAGCTTCCATTTTCCTCAGTGCCTGGGCTGGAAGTGGGGGTTCTCTTTAGCATCATTTTGCTGCTCCTTTCTTGTCCTCCTCTTTTTGTTTCTGTACCTCCTTTACTTTCTCCGCTTTGCTGGTACTACCAGTTCCAAGATATGCAGCATAAGGAATGCAGTATGTATCCTGCATGTTCATTGTTTCCTGAGTCTTGGGACATGGCCTAAATAACCCACTATACACATTACTAAATCACAAGGCCAAATTTGTAGTATCATGTCTTACAAATACTCCTCAGAATAACTGCAGCCAGAGAAAAATGAGCCTGACATGGTGAGATCTGAAGTACAGCATGTCTGGAATGCAAAGTCACATCTGTGAGGAGGTGGAAGAAGATGCTCCAAACCAAACCTCATCTCACTCTTAGCTCTTACTGAGCATCTCACTTAGCAGCCAAGGAGAGATCTCAGAGCTGTTAAGACAATCAGTATCCCATAAGACACATCTTTCTTTGAGTCACTTCCTGACAAAATCAAAACGACATCTATCTGCCACCCTATTCTTTTACATGGGGCTTTTCCTGCTAGAACTAAGGTATTATCAGTGCAAGATACTGCTAAGACTGCTTCTCTGATAATAGTTGGGTATTTTATTCAATGCCGAAACCAGGACAGTATCCACCCCTTATTCCATACCATCTACATCATGCCCAGGTCCCACACTTTCCAATACATTCCAGTTAATCACCACCACTTTTCCTGTCTTTTGATATATACACACAGATATCATTCCCTTAGTCTATGGGCCATCCCTATAAAATGTTTGTTGAGTTCATTTAGTCCATGACTTTGGGCTCCATCTGTCACAGCAGTCTTTCAGGGCAGGAGAGATGGTGTGTGGTGTTGGATTGTTGCATGCTGAAGCCAGTTCTGGTTTCATTATCGCTGCACTTTGCTCGGTTTCATCCGAGTTCATGCTTCATTAATCTAGGTGATTCTTACTGTAATACCATTGATATGGCATATAGCCACCACAGAAGTGATGATATACAGTATTATATAGCAATTAACATCATACAATTTAATTCATTGGCTATTCTCACCCAAAATCAAATCCCCTTGAGGTACACATTGGACTGCCCCATCCTCCCGCATTACCAGCCAAGTGCACTCAGGTCCTTGAGCAAAAGCAATGCCACAGATGGGTTTGCCTTTGCCCAAGGTAGGAATAACCCAAACTGTCTTCCCCAGCATATTTTTTATGTGCACTACAGGGACTTTACCCCTTCTACAGTATGTAAAAGTTTTGACCGGGCAGGGCCAGCTCGATTGGCAGATCCCCTAGTGTTGACTAACCAGGTGGCTTTTGCTAAATGTGTATCCTCATGTTTGAACGTCCCAGAGCCCATTGCTCTCAGCGTAGTCTTTAGCAGTCCATTGTCGATTCCAGGTGTACTGGATGCCCCTCCAAGTGAAAGCAAACCGTGGCCTGCACTCTGCTGCCAAAGGGATTGAGAAAAATGCATTAGCAGTATCAGTGGTGGCATACCACTTGGCTGCCTTTGACTCCAGTTCATATTGAAGTTCTAGCATGTCTGGCATGGCAGCGCTCAGCGGTGGTGTGACTCCGTTCAGGCCACGACAGTCTACTGTTAGTCTCCACTCTCCATTAGACTTTCGCACTGGCCATATGGGACTGTTAAAGGGTGAGCGAGTCTTGCCGATCACTCCTTGGCTCTCCAGTCAACAAATCAGCTTATGGATGGGAATCAGGGAGTCTCGGTTGGTGMGATATTGCTGCTAGTGCACCATTGTGGTAGCAATCAGCACCTGTTGTTCTTCAACCCTTTGTGCCCCACGTTGGGTGCCAAAAATGACTGTTGTGGTTTAACCCAACCGGCAGCTAACCACCACACAGCCATTCGCTCGCTCCCCGCCCCTCAGTGGGATGGAGGAGAGAATCAGAAAAAAAAAAAGTAAAATTTGTGGGTTGAGATAAAGACAGTTTAATAGAACAGAAAAGGAAGGGAACACAATAATAATAATAATAATAATAATAATAATAATAATAATATTAAAAGAATATACAAAATAACTGATACACGATGCAATTGCTCACCAGCCGCCGACTGATGCCCAGCCAGTTCCCGAGCAGTGGTCCGCCCCCTGGCCAACTCCCCCCAGTTTATATACTGAGCATGACATTATATGGTATGGAATATCTGTTTGGCCAGTTTGGGTCAGCTGTCCTGGCTGTGTCCCCTCCCAGCTTCTCGCTGGCAGGGCATGAGAAGCTGAAAAGTCCTTGACTAGCGTAAGCACTACTTAGCAACAACTAAAACATCAGTGTGTTATCAACATTCTTCTCATACTAAATCCAAAACACAGCACTATACCAGCTACAAGGAAGAAAACTAACTCTATCCCAGTTGAAAACAGGACAGCTGAAAATACCAACCTTAGCCTAAGTTTAATCAAAGGTAAGACTTGAGGCTGATGGGAGATAAAACCGGTCCTAAGTAGTCACAAAAATTATGCAAGACATGCAATGTGAAAAGATTACTAGGAAAAAAGATGTCTTTTCTCAGACCAGGTGACAAAATGGTAAAAAGGTCCAAAACACAGACAAACTCCTGAACACATAGTACTTCTTCAAATTAGTATCACTTTTAAAACTAGCAAGAAAACTATCAGTTACTGCATAGGCCTCATATTGGGCTCAGGAGTGGTGAGAATTGCACATGTTGAGAGTGAAAACAAGAGTGAGGTTCAGCTGAAGCTAGCAGAACTTGCAGATAGCTACATATTTTCTACTTAGTTAAAAAAAAAAAAAAATCCCAGTAAACTAGAAAAACTCCAAAAATGGCAAAGATAACACATGCCAAATGCAAAAGTAGCATGCATTTGTGTGTTGAATGCATAATTATGCTATGCAGCCAATTAGCAAAACCAGCAACAGTAAATAAAAATACATAATACACAGAACGAATGTCAGGGCTTGTAAATTGTAGGTTGTAGCTGCTCAGCAACTGGGTCCCAAAGGTTAGTATCTGCAGCAAGAAAGATATGCTACTGTTGTGCCTCTTGACCTATTGTTTAGCTAAAGGTTGAACTTGTGGCTTGAGAGATCAAAGGGCCCTGGTTTGTGGGAAAGGCAGCTCTTGCAGGAAAAATGGCAACAGGGGAATGCTCAATTGCAATTTCAAATCAGTAGTTTCCTTCTGACTCTGCCAGTTGCACACTCCCCCAGAACTCTCTCACGGCCTCTGCAGTCTATCTGACTATCAGATTAAAAGGGTAGTAGATTTTGATGCTTTAAGTCGGAGTCTCTGTTATCTTGAACTTCAGGAGTCCATTATCAGATTCCAGCTAAAATAAAGTTTACATTGCTGGCAGCTGACCAGTTCAGCTTGCAAACTTTGACCCTTTCTTCTACAAGAGGAGTGTACCCAGTGTGGCAGAGAGAGTAAAGGATTGTGCATTGAACATAAACCAAATTATATCTTCCAGCATGTACAAGAAGTTTCTCAAGAAGACAGAGCCAGCCTCTTCAGTGGTACAATGACAGGAGGATGAGAAACAACAGTCATAAACTGAGACAATAAGAGGTTCTGCCTGGATGTAAGGAAAAGCTTTTCTATCATGAGGGAAGTGAAGCACTGGAATATGTTGCACAGAGAGGTTATGCGGTCTCCATCCTTGGAGATTTTCAAGACTGGACTCGATAAAACTCTGTGCAGCCTGGTCTGACCTTGGAGCTCACCCTGCTTTGAGCAGTTTGGACTAGAGACCTCCTGAGTTCTCTTCCAACCCTATGATCCTATGATTATGTGATATTCTTCCATTCATTACAATCCCCTGCCCTGGGAAGCTGCTGTCCATCAAGTGAAAGAATACACTGTTCTCTGACTCCAGCTGTCAGAGTTGGCTGCTCTGCTCCACCAGAGTATTGTCTGTAGTCCAGCAGCACATTTCAAACTGCTTATACAAATAGAGATGAGCACAGGTCCCATCTCAAAGATCTTGACTACCAGTGAATGCTCGGTCTCAGCTAAACTAACGCTTGAAGTAAGATCTGTGTCGGCAGCATCTTAATTTAGAAATTATGCTGCCAGGTCAACAGGCTTTCCAGCCAAAGTAACATTGACATTGCTGGTTTCATGATAGTGTAAGAGACCAGCTGGCAGCTAACACCAAGGCCAACTTGTAACCCACTGGAACACAGACCTGTTTTCCAGCGACAGGAGACAAAATTTGATAAGGGAGCAGGGGGTGGAGATCCCCTGAGCCTGTCTGAGGAATGTCTCAAACACTCACAAGACTGAGGGATGGTGAATCCCAGGAAGGCTCCTCTGTAGAGAGTTAAYTGGGTCTGGCCTTGGGAGAAGAAATATGATGCCACCATAAGTCGGCCAAATAAGGGAGTATCCAGATAAGTGTTAAGAAAACAAGAACGACTGATAAAACCAAAGAAACAACTACTTGAACTGAGTGAACTATCCTAATTAGCATACTAAAAAATCCACCCAGCAGCAGGAAAAGCCCCCTACCCAACAAAGCCACTTCCCCACTGAGTATGCGCAGTAAAAAGAAAGGACACTGKGACTTTAAGTGAAGACGAGACATACAAGAACCAATAGAAGTGAACTACGAAACTGCCCCCGTAGCAGAGGGGCAGTTTGAAGTGAACGGCGGGCATAAAAGGGGAAGGCAAGGAGAGGAATAGGCTCTTTCTCTCTTTCGACTTTCGATCTGGGGGCTTGGGACTCATTTAGGGAACTTTTGAAGGAGCGCTCCTGTGGATCAGAGACCCCCATCAGCTGGACCAATGCTGGAACCTGGACCGGTGATCTCTTTCTCTCTCTTTCTTTCTCTCACTCTCTCCTTCTCTCTTTCTTTTATTCTTTTACCTTTTCCTAGTAAGTAACACAAGGCATAAACTCCCACAGCAGTGGTGAGCAACAGGCTTTTCTGCTACCCAGTTATTTCATAAACTCCCACATCAGTGGCGAGCGGCAAGTTTTCCTGTTATCCAATTATTTACCAATGAGCCTAGCTATAGAGTAAAAGTCTTTGCTTATGTACAGACCTTGASTGTCRTTTCACCTTAATCCATACCGAGGGAATCTGTGAATCTGAGTCACCTCTCCCGCACAGGCAGGTCGTGACAGATAGCAAGGATTAATTTTAATACAAGTATAGTTTCTACCTTTTCCACACATGGGTATGCTTTCATTTCATTTGATTTAGACTCTTAGTGCATAGGATGGTCATTGTATGGAGTTCTTTGGAAAATTTTGACAGCATCCAATTTGTGATCATATGATAGGAAGTACTTTCTTCAAAAAATACCATTCGTTTTTCATTTCACCTCCAGATTCTTTAATGTAATTGCTCAGATTGGAATGGACGCTCTCAACAATGCCACTGTGCCAGCTAGGTTCCTCCCTCTGCTTACTAAATACATCTAAAGCTCTTGTCTTGTAATTAAGTCATCTGCTGCTGTATATAAATCAATGACTTGGTGAGTTTGTCTGCAGTAACTGTAAAAGCCAAATGACTGTTTGCAAGAAGGTGCCTGGAATTAGGATCTTAGTTCTTCCAAGTATTAATTACAGCATATTTAGAAAATAAAAGAACTGAAAGTTGATTATAGTAAACAACTCTGCTAATGGCCATCTCTAGCTGAAAACATCTGTAGTTACATGAACAACTGGTTTATGTTAGATGATCAATAAACTGTACATTCAAAATACTTAGTTGATTTTGGGTTTTGTTCCTGTTAACAACTGATTTTTTTTTTACTTAATTTAACAGTCTTTGTTGGCCAATTCCTATGGAATAATATCAAAGTTTGAGAGCCAAACCAGCTWATCTGGTCAACAGCACTTGGCAGTGTTAAGAGTGAATTTCAACTCACTGTAGAAGCCTAAGAAAAAAAAGACTTTTTAATGTTGTTTGAAGTTCTACTTTGCTGAAGGATAATTAGCACACAAACCTTATCTTGACTTCTCTTATAGGAAAGGATTTCACACTCAGGGCTTGAGTTAGCTAATAGCTATGCCCCTGAGATACCCTGGCAGATCTAACAAAAAACACAGATGCTCACAAAGTAGTTATTCCTGTATCTGGCTTCTTATTGTCTGCCTTTCTTTAGCAGGCTGCTTCATAGCATACACCTCCTTGCTCATGTGGCTGGTTCAGACAGTTTTTTGTGCTCCAAGAATCAATGGACTGGAAATGTTTCTCAGTGCAGCTACAGTTTGCAAGAACATATTAACAGACAGTGCTTTTAACGCATATTACTTATTTATTTAACCACTGTTCCCCACTTGTCTGGTAGGAACTAGAGGTATTCATTTGCTGGCACGTGTCAGTTGGCCTGATTTTGTTCATAAATGTGAAATGTGACCCTTGCTTCTTTGTAACATCCTAGTAAATGAGTACATGTGAAATGACATTTCTCAGTGCATACACAACTATTCTTTCATTTTTTGCTTTTTGTTTAGAACCCATAATCCTAGTGACCCATATAGGAAATGCACAGTTGCATATGCATCCATGCATATATTTTGACATATAGCTTGGACAGCTGACTACAAATCATGTAGCTTCAGTAAATAGCTACATAGGCTTTCCCCTTTGCTGTCCAGTAATGACACCAGCCACTTCTGCCTGGCATAGTCTTTGAGGAACTGAAGGCTGCAGTGGCTATATCTAGACTCCATGGAAGATTGACAATAAGAAATGATTTAGGGAGAAGAATGTTCTTATCAGAATTTTCATAGAAGTTCTTGAAGACTAAAAAGCACCTTTATTTTAAATTTAAAAACTGGTCAAGAACTTCAGAATGGGCCATAATGTGTCTAAATGCTAGATGCTGCCATGCCTAACTTTGGGCTTGCAGAACTAGACACCTGTGCTTCCTTCCTCACAGAAACGGAGTCTGAGGTATACACTTACAAGTGCAGGCAGCTTACCATGGAATACCTATCATGCTGTCATTACTGCTACCTGCTGTCTGTCTTTCCCTCTCTCAGCAAGTCCCAGGTAAAGACGCAAAGATGTCTTAGCAGCTCTTGAAGAAGCTGTTGAACAGGCACAAGTTGCAGCCCAGTATATTGAGGTAAAACAGAACGAGTGCTGGTTTGTCATAACAATTTTGTAAATTGTGGTAGTTTTCTGTAGTGGGGACAGTAACATCCAAGATGATGCTGGATAAGCTAAGGATAAGAATCACAGTGGCTTTCTCAAGAGAAGTCAGCACCAAGTATTAGGCTTCTCAGAACAGAGATCAGAAAAGCTTCGTGCTGACAAGTGAGTGGGTAAACACCCCCACCAATAGCATGGAGCATAATGTCTTTGACCGCAAATCCCTTTGATAAATGACTGGGTTAGGACTTGGGGAAAGAGCTGGACTGAGTCCATCTGAGGATCTTCTTCTGACAAAAAATTAAGCAAAGCTGCATTTGCTTTTAAAATTCAACTGCTACAGGTTGTGGTTTGCACTGAACAAAGATGGATCAAAAAGCAGACCCAAGTCTGGGTGAAGGCACTGGACAGTTTGAATCCCACCTTACCAAAACATCACGTAAACCATCGTGTTACAACCAGCCTTATGGGTGCTTCCTCTCTCCGGACCAGTTAGCCTTGAATTTTTTGTGCGCAGGGGACAGAGCCAATAGGAGAGAGAGAACTTCTATCCCTATATCCTATTCCCTGCAGTGGTTAGAGGACAGCCTGCAGTTTTTTTTTTGTTTTTTTTTAAATGGATGCTGCTGTAGTTTAAAAGTGTAACTATCTCTGTATTTAGTGAGATCCTGGGCCCTGACATTGTATATTATCTGCCAGTTACTGCCAAAAAGGGCATTTAAGGCTAATTAAACTTAAATGAAACATTGCTATGGTTAGGCCAGAGATTAAAAAATTGTATCTTCTGGGCTGAGAGAAAAAGTTACTGAGGAAGCTTACAGGTCATTTAGGGAAAGATCTCAACAATTTTGGAGTTTGGTGATTCAGTTCTGGATACATCCTCAGCAACAGAAAAATACTCTTTTTGTATCCACCTGGTCAACAAAAGCTGTGTATCGCGGTCCCCCTCTGCATGGTGGATTTGTGTTATCATTCCCTTGATTGCTGCAGACAAAATCCTCTAGGTTAGCCTAACTGATGAGCTAAACTAACCCGACCAATTTTTTCAAAGGTGGATTCTCCATTGGCAAAAGGAGCAGTGGAGCAGCCAGCAGTGGCAGCTCTAAATAGTTAGAGACAGCAATGTCTCCCATCAGCACAACTAGATTTGGGAGAAGATGTGTCTCCATGGTTTTACTCCAATCACTTTCATAAAAACATGAAAATAACTGAGCAATAACTGTGGGTGTAAGAGCATTTCCCATTATCTGGAAAACTGGATTATTTTATGAGAAAGATCAACAGCTAAGTAAAATAAGGACTTAATTATAGTAACTTGCCTAAAGGGTTTTAATGTGAAGAGTAGAAATATTTATGAATAAATGAGGTCTTATGGAAAAGAAAAAAATCTACCATGACACTGAAATCCATCAGATCATGGGACAGTCTTCTAAGACATGGTGGAGGCCTCAGCTGAAATGGCAGATCAAATTACACAAAATATCTGCTGTGCAACGAGGTTAGTAATCCTCTAGTGGCAGAGTGTCAGATGAAGGGATATGATTTTCAGTCTTCTCTGTCTGATCTCGGTTGTCCCATTGCAGTCTGTCGTAAGAGTAAGCTGCACACCAAAATCAGAAATACAGACTCCACTAAGATGGTAATAATTTGGTATCCTTTCAAAGTAAGGACTTGATGAATTTTCTTAGCTTCTAATTGTCTTCATATTAAAAAGACCTTGATATGGACAAGGCATAGCAGGGGTAGATTTTGGATAWAAGAATAAAAATAGGTCTTCATCTCGAAAGACATGTTTTGTGAGATGATTATACGTCTGACAAGATGTGTTGCCTTGTTTTTACTCTGGTCACTAGAAGGCTTCTTGCTTAATTTTATTTGCAAACAGCTGCAAGACTCAGCATGTGAAGAGAAGAACGTCATGGATGAGTATTCTGGGCTGGCTGCCCAAAACTTGTTATGATCATTATACATCCCTCACAGAGTATGTGATATGTGTTTTCCCATCTTCATACGTGATTCTTTGTGTAAAAGGAGAGCTGAAAGGGCTATCTTGGAGTATAATTATGCAGCTCCAAGGTAAATAATAAAAAGTCAACAACAAAATTAGAAAGTGATAGAAACATGAAATGACTCCTGGTTTCCTAATGCACTATGAGTAGTGCTATAATAATCAAGCTAGCAAAATTCAAAGCTCTGAAAAGAAATCCAGTGGTTGGCAATTCTTAAAATATGAAGCTCAGAGAAAACACACAACTTTTTCACACTCACTTCAGAAGTTAGCTAAAGCCTGAGCTCTCTGAATGGAGTACATTACCTTGCTGACATTGCTAAATGCATTCCACTTGGGTATATTATTTGCAAAGAAAAAGATTTTTTGTATTTTGTATTTGTATTAGTAATAATCCTCCTATAGCGTTTTTAAATGCTCCATTTTTAAGGCTTCTGCAAACTGTCATATGTAGTCTTCGTTGATGATTATGTTGTTGGTATTTACACTACTTCTTTCAGTGTTTCTGCTGCTGCCTGTACAGTGAAGGCTGCAATGGAAATCTGCCTCTTAACTTCTTCCCAGGCTTCATGTTGATCAGCTTTGTTTTTAATGTCAAACATGGCATCATAGATCCCTGGGAATGATTCTCCTGCGTACTTGTTATGGCTGCTTGGAGCAAAGATAACATGTCTGTAGGGAAGTTGAGAGAAAAAAATAACAATATTCTGCATTAGGAAAATAAAATATATTATTTTCTGAATAAAACTAATCTGTTTCTATATCATCTGTTAAATTCTTGACACTGAGGATGTAAATAAATAAGATTATTGCAGCAATAGTACCTATAATCTATGAAGCAAGAAAATAACATAAACCAAATTATTCCATGTGAATTCCAGAACTTTGTAGCTAAAAGGACTTGAGATAAAGTTGACTGAAGTATTTTCCTTTCCCTCATTTTAGATGAAATGGAAAGATAAAAAAAAGCCAGCCTCTTTTCTCACAGATATACACAATCTCCAACAGATACAGGCATGCTTTGAGGTAGGAAAGCTGATGCTTTAACAAGAGACTGTTCTCAACAGATTTTTAATCAGAAGCTATGAGGGGTACAAGGACTGTAGATCTTAAGTTCTCTTTCTACAGTTACTTTTTAGTGGAACTTTTTAGTGGAAAGACTACTCTTCTGAATTATGCAGACTGGTATAAGGACCAAAAAGCTAGACTTGACTATTCTGCCTCTCAAACAAGATTTCCTTCTTGAACTGGATGAGAGAACTACTGAATTTACTTCATTGCTGTTGAAGTACTGCCCTCTACAATGTATTTGCTAGCATGACTGTTCTGCTATAATCGATCAAATTGTAGGTAATTCAATTATACCCTATTTCACTTTCAAATAATAGTAACTTCTTAAAGATCCTTTACCACTGAAATTACTTGAACTGAGTCCAGGGCCAAACTTCTAGATCTGTTTAGAAGCCCACTGAAATCAATGGAAATGAGTTTACTGACCTGAATAGGCTTCCAACAAGACTTTTCCTCATTCTATATAGTGTATCTCACTGAAGTTTTCCCTAATGTTGTTTTCCCTTTTCAATCTTATTTGTCCTGTTTAATCTACTTTTACCATGTTGAATAAAATCATTACAATTCCATTTAGAGACCTGTAAATCTTAAAGGAATTCTCACAGGCTACTCCACGCAGAAAGTGGAAAATAAGCCTTTCTTACCTATAGAATGGCCTGCCAGGTAATCCAAGAGGATCAATGAAAGCCCTTTCTAGAAACATAAGCTGATCATTTAGTGATCTGACAGCAATTAGGCTAAAAAGGAAACAGAGGAATATGTTAGCTGTTAGTGTTTGGCCCACTCTCATCCCATGCCCCAATGTACACAGCTCTGGATTTATGAAGGACATTAGATGCAAGATGTTGAACTTAAAGTGTAGCCCACAGAAGACAGCCCATGTCAGCTAACCTGCACAACAGAATTATGCTGATCTGTACTGTGAGACAGTCTGGTTCATAACCTGAAAGTTTCTTAAAGCTGCTTTTAAAGGCCAAGGAATAGTGTCAAAGAAGACAGAGACTTTAAGGTATTTTCTCTCATGTTGCATCTTATTCCTGTATCTCCTTTTCATTAGAATGCTTAGGCAGACCATTCTCTTCTTTTGAACCACAGTTTTCTAAAGACCCTATTTTCCACAAAGCCAGCCAGCAGCAAATTACTTCAATAAAATCACATTTATTTTTATGTAAAACCACAACATCTGAGAAACAGGAACCTTGTGATGTTAGAATCATCTTTTGAATCATCCAAGAATTGTGTTTTTCTGACGGCAGATTGTAAATTCCCTAGAGCAGAGACCATCTGTGTCTGTGTGCTTTGAATAGCTCTGAGTATACTACTGATGCTTAACAAATAAAAGAACTGTGAAGAAGATTATACTGAATATATGTGGGTTTGGTAGTTTACATCCAAAGTAACTTATTGTAGTGCTTCAAAGCTAGAATATCACTGTAAGCCCGTAGTAACTCTACTACTGTCAATGAAATTGTTTCAAGTTTACATCGGTGTAAATGGAAACTGAAGCTGGTTCGTTGAATTAAAGCTTAGATTTAGGCCATCCATTAATGAAACGATTTTGAAAATGTCACATACATGTCATATGTTATAAATGTCATATTTTACATAAGAAATTAATGTTAACTCATTTATCTTGAAAGTTGCTGCCATTAAAAAGGTAGCTTTTATTCTCACTTAGTCTTCCATAAGGGTAAGCATATGGCTAAATTAGATTCTTCCCAAGAAATGTAACATATGCATATGTATATATAAAAGGAAGTTTGGTTTCTCATTCTGGGCATGGCCTACAAAGAATAAATTAAGAATTAAGTCAAGTGCAAATTAGGCCTTTTGGCATACGTGGTACATAGAATTTTGGGAAAGCTTGCCAAAAAGCTTGCCACAACTACAATCATGGTACAGCTATTTTTTTTCATTAAGTGGTACCAGAATCTTGAAAACTAGAGTGCTGGCAAACAACAAGTCAACGTTTGTTCTTTAATGATAATCCAGTGACAAAATCCTAGGATGTGTCTCTACCTGGAGGGAGTTACACACCTGAGCTGGCTCTGCTCATGCTAACCAGCATTCTAGTCACATCCATGTATCATCCTGGCACTGCTCCTCAACTAAAACCTGTCGAGAATTGACACTAATCAGCTTGGACACTTTTCGAAGCTAACATGGCTAGATTCCCAGGCTCTGCAGTGTCTCTGATGTCCACTAATTCAACATTTCTATACTTTGTTTCCTATAGTAACGAGATCCTTAAAGACAAGAATCCATAAGGACTTATAATGAAACAAACGACTGACAGTCATTTGTCACCAAGGTTATTCAGGGGACTAAATGCTAGTGAAGACTATGCCCTCTGAGCCCAGAGGACTACATGGAGTATTTGACTGGAAGAAAAAAAGAGTTAAACTTACTTATTGATATCTATTTGTTGCAGTCTCTCATGAAAGCGAGCAGCAGCTTCTGTAAAATTCTTCACAGCTGAAAAGAGAGCATCTGGAGGGAGCAGGAAGGAAGCATTCAACTTCAAATTCTGAAGAAATCATTTAACAAAGCAAATTCTTCAAATTAAAGCTTTATCTTTTACTGTGATCATGATCTATCAATTCTCACTGAATGAAAATCAGTTGACCCCATATCCCTACATTAAAAACTATGTTACTGTGGGAAAATTTGCCTTGGAGACAACAGAAATCAGTATTTCTGTGAGTACTGCTTATTGTTTGCTACTTGAAGAATGTACAGAAATACCAAAAACTAGAGCATGGATAGCCAGAACCAGACTGTTCAGGTAGGTCTGGGATTTTATAAATACCAACAACCTATGTTTAATTGGTATGTCCCTCCACACATGCAGAGTTTTGAGAAAGACTGAGAGTATGTGTGTATGTGTGTGCGCACGCACACGTACTTGATATTGGTCATTAGCAGCCAAGTCCTAAACTGAATAGTATATAATGTTGCCAATAAAATAAAGGCTTCTCAGGCAGGAGGCATATTGTGAATCCTTATAACATGAAATAAAATTTCACATGCCAGCCCAAGATCCCTATTGTGGCATAGGGATGAACCATTCCTGCCTGACGAAGCCCCGAAGCAAACTTCTCATGGTGCTTGCACTTGCCATCATGTGCCCATAAACTGAAACAAGAGAAGTTCTGACCAGATATAAGGAGAATATTTCTCACCCTAAGGACAGTCAAGCGCTGTGGTCCAGAGAGGTTCTGTAGTCTCTGTCCTTGGCGGTTTTCAAGACCAGATGGGATAAAGCTCTGAGCAACCTGGTCTGACCTCAGAGCTGACCCTGCCTTGGGCAGGTTGACCTAGAGACCTCCTGAGGTTCCTTCTAACCTGTATTATCCTATGATCCTATGATCAGTGTTGGACAGAGAATTATCCAACACCATAAACTGCAAAGCAGTGTGATTTTTTTTTTTAGGGACCAAGACAAAGATACCTTGTTGCCAACATCGGTGAACCATGCACAGGTCAAAGAGTATGCGACTTTAAGTGTTAGCTCTACTTGGCAGTGGCATAGTCTCTATACAGGCATACTAGTGACAAAATATTCAAATTTCAAATTATTGGAGGGCGTGGCTCTTGTTTTATTTACTGTTCATACAGCACAAAGTAAATACCAGGTCATGACTAAGACATACATTAAGATAAGGCACTGCTAGCATTAACAGAGGAGGAGCGCAATGAAAGACTGTACGTACCAAAGGATATGTTGTATGTTGCCAGTTCCTCTTCATGATTCCTTGACAAATTATAGATGATGTGAGCATAGTTGCGTACAGCTGATGCATAATCTCTACAGTCAAAAGGAAGCACAATGGAGTTGGCCAGTTCAAACACCAGCCCTCCCCGTACCTGAGCTACTGTCAGATGATTCTTGAAAGTGGGATCGTAAAACCTCTCCACAATTTCATAGGTTTCATAGACACTGTGGTAAACTGGGTAGCTGCTATATTTTTCTACATTCTGAAACAAACCCAAACAAAACCATTATTCAGCTGTGGATACTTCAGCTTTGCTTGAAAACCTTTGCTGTGGGATTCAAGGCACTGTAAAGTTAAGCGTTCAGGTCACACTAATCCTATGTAGCCACTACAGACAGTCGAATGATAAGGACTGCTCAGCAGTGGCTCTCTTAGACATCAACCTATGATGAGATGAACAGTCATTTGGAGATGCCTCTCCACTGACCATGTACAGAGCCTGAAGAAGGTAGCTAAGAACAGACGCATAACTTTTAACTGGCTAAATAAAGGTAGGATTGCCCTTCCTCTCTTTGCTTGGATCTCAACAGTCATTTCTGTTTGTGTCTGGATATGCCTCCTCAGAGGAAAAGACCACATTGAATAGATTGCTCCGTGAACATTTCTCAGTTAGTCTCATCTCACAGAATGCTCCGGAGTCAAACCCACATTTTCTGTAAAACATGAACCATTTTGAATTCAAAGTTTCTAAGTTATTACAAATCATTCAAAAGTCATCATAAGCCACTCCTAACCCTTCATTAACCATAGGTAATTTTGAGCATATCCATTTACCCTGAGCGAAGTTYCTTCTGTCTGACTGACACCAAGTTGACCATTCCTATTTATTAAATATTTGTGTTGTAGTAGCACATAGAGTTCTAGTAATGAACTGGGACTCCACTCTGACACACTAAACTGAACTACTCCAAAAAGCTGGCAGTCTAAATGGCTCAATTACAGGTGATATTACTGAAGCAGTTACAGGGGAGACAAAATTACAAAGTCACAGACTTACCCAATTTTTACTGTAACGTGCTCTGCCTGAAGCGATGCCAAGACGTTGAAAAAAGACTTCAAAGTCATTGCCAGAACCCAGTTTATTTATTCTTTTAACAAGAAAGAGGAAAATGCCTTGAGTGACAATACCTAAAGTATAATTTTAGTTTGTTTCCAAGTACTGTGGCAATTATTTATTCTGCAGTCGCAGTCACTACAGAGTCTTTCCCTAGTATGCTCTTTCTGTCAATATACCATGAATTGCCCGTGACCCCTACATTACACGCACCTCATCAATTGCATTCTCGGAGAAGCAGAGTCATCATTCTCAGGGTCAGAGAAATCAAACTCTCAAGAGGAGAATTTAACTCACTGTCTTTAATCATTGAGAAGACCCAATGACCTTCCTCCTAGTGAACTTCCACTATCCCAAGCTCTCAACTCAGAGAAATCACAACAGTTCCAGCATGGCTCTGTGGAGTAGAATCAGTCTTAGAGATTCTATAGAGAAACCCTGGTAAATTTGAAGGACAGTGTTGTAAAAACCTGCCTGGTGTGCTCCCCAGCCACCCAAACTCAGAGGCCTTCCAGGATACTGGAAGCAAGTGCAAGGGAAAGCTGCTGTGTTAGCATCTTGCGTGCCTGCCGCTGGCTTGTGCATATTACCCTTATTTGTCTAAATCTCTATAAGCTACAYGAACGCTTTACTTTTCATATATAAAGCCTCCTGTTCATACTACAAAGACAAGTTCACAACACTGTTGTACAATAGTGTATCAGCTGCAATCAATAAAACCCTGAAATTTATACCAGCTGAGAATCACACCATTTCTTTTAGGCGCTCAGTTTTTTAAGTGGATATTTCTTTAAAACCCACACTCTACAAGTTATAATAACTTCTGGTATATCGTTTATTTTCTTTTGTCACTGACCTGGGGACTTCTTTATATTCCCTTGATGGATTTTTTTTATACCAGCTCTCATAAAGAGATTTTCCTTCAAACCCCTCATCAGGACTTGGTATCTAGAAAAAGTACATTGTAAAAAAAGACAAAGGGTACAATTTTAAATATTACCAAGCAACAAATCTACAACTTGTCATCACGTAAAGCCTATGGCTTAGGGCAATGAATAAGTCACAGTCTTAAGTCCCTCAACCTTTCTGCATTTCCATTTTAACATTTCAAATACATAGCATTTTCCAGAGGAATAGTTTATTTGCTAAAAATAGGTAATTTTAGATGGAAGAAAACACAGGGAAAGTAAAACATTTCAAGTCAATATTTACATCCTGATATTTCTTTATGAGATTTTCAACCATTTAATTTAAATAGTCAACAGAAAAATCCCTCACAAAACCAAAAATTTCTGTTTCATTTTGGCAGGAAATTTCAACTTTTTCTTGGTTTAACTCAAAACTATTTCTACTTTGTTTTAGTTCACAGAAATTATTTTCATGGATGCAGCAGTAACCTTAGAAGGGCGAAGTGTACAGACTCGGTGTTTACGTCATCATAGCTGCTACAGAGGTATACATATCATGATCATCCTAAAGTTCATTTCTATCACTCTTTTCAGACTGCCTTCCAGATTACTGAGCAGGTTAAACACTGTGGGTATTTTTTCATCTTTCCTTTTTATTGATGGGCTGCTGAGGTTTTATTATCTTTAATCTATTAAAGATTATTAATATCTATTTTATTATTAATATCTATATCTACTATGTAAGAATTACTCCACAATAGCAATCAAAATAAAACTAATCTATTTGCTTTTTTGTTCATGAAGCTAATTGTTCATAGAACAGTGTTAACACTTTTTGCCACAGATTAACTTTGGATGGGATCACACAGGACCTGCTTCCTGATCAGCATTCTCTTCAGACATCAGCTACCAACAAGCTGTGGTTACATGCATTCATCAGCCTTTGTTGCTGCTTCCCAGCTCGAGGAAGGGTTACGCAACCATGTTTACTGGTATTTCGGTCAACATTTTAACGATGGCTCTTGGTGCCCAAACTGAGACTCTGCTGACCTGATTTTCTGACCATTCTGAACACCTGCACTTAGCACAGGTTACCATGGGAACTGCGGGTGATCAGCTCTTGTGCAGTTCAGGACAGAAATATCTTTATCTGGGCACCTAATTTTAAGAGAGTTAAATTTTATTTGTTGTCTTTCAATTGCCAGAAAATGATTATACTGAATTACTACATTTCCTTTACTTTTGTACCAGTCTAATGTCAGCTTCCAAGAGATAACAAATTATCGACCCTGGAAAAGACAGATGACTGAATATATACAGCAGATGAAGATAGATATAGTAGATTCATAGAATATATACAGTAGTTGAATGTACATTATATATATGTATATAAAACGCACACACAGAAGCCTAATTAAATGTTCATGCTTTAATACAGATGAACAGGAAAAAAAAACAGAAACAAAAAGCCCTTAGTGCCAGCCTCTAAGACCCACTCTCAAAGCAAGGAACATCTTACATCTAAGACGGTGAGGCTATTTCCTGAGAAAGGTCCCTACCTTTTAATTTCACAAAATATGTGTGAGAGCATCATAGTCAGAGCCAATGAATATCTAGCAGGTTACACTGAAGCTGAGCACGCTGACCAAACCTGTCACATCATGCTAAAACCAACACTGTAGCAAGCCTAATTTCTTCCCCTGCCTAAAGGGAGTCAGAGCCTCCCACTACCACGGGCACCCTAGTAGTTGGACTGGGCAGCCAAGTTTGTGCTTGTTTCTATCCTCTGGCTCATAGCATTTTTTTATTCTTTTGTTCTTAGAAGGAATACTTTCACAGGAGGAGTGGAAAAATCCCCTAACCCTGAATAGCTAATAATTTAAAGGTATAAGCTTGAAATCCCTTTGCCACTCCTGGGAAAAAGCTCGTTACTTCGCTATTGACTTAAAAGGGGTACTGCAGTTAGAAAGAAACAACTGACACCGTGTTTTATACACAGAGCCCCATCCAGTTAAGTGAGCACTGAACATGCTGGCTAAAAATTTCAAGTGATATTACCTCTTTAGTCAGACTGTACACCAGTCTGTACATCAGTGGTGTGCAATCGACTCGTAGTGTGTAGTTTCCTGAAAAACAGGAAAAACTGTTTATCCAAAGAAGCAAGTTCTACTCAGCTGAAACGTCATGCCATTATTTGTTAATAAGAAAGGGACTAGAGAGCTAGACTTTCTACAAGGAACAAGCTGATTCTCCCTGTGGAAGAGTTCTCCTCCTGTGATCTTGTCAGTGCATTTGTATTGGTTTGGATGAATTACAGCCCACCTTTTGAAGCAACCCTTAAGAGCTTTTCAGATGTCCCCATGTTTATTACGCGTGTTATAAGAGGAGAAGCTGCCTCTAAAGAGTTGCCATGGAACTGCTGACAGGGGCACAACACTTCTTGTCCCTTCCCATGACTTTGCAAATAGTGTAGCTACTGTAATGGACTTCCCTGAAGCAACAGGAATATCTGAAGGTTATTTTATGATTCTGGGTCTCGGTTTCCCGCCGTATCTACTCCCAAACTAATGCAACAACATTATCGCATTGAAGCTTTCATGGATCTCCAAGTCAAAATGCCTCCCAGTCATCTGTATATACCATCACTATTCCTGTAAAACCCGAGTCAACACTATGTACCTTCAATGGAGGAATCTGCATTGATATAAGCCACTGCTCGTGCTTGCAATACTTTGGCATTTTCCTATGAGAAGGAAAAGAGGAAGAAAGTGCTGATGAACTTTTTTTTCCTCAAAACTATTTTCCCATCCACAGAAGTAACAGCTGTTTCAGGGAAAGACATCATATACTGCAAGGAGCCATATATTCTTGGTAGTTCAAAAGGAAACTTAAGAGAGAGTGTGTGTGTGCGCGCACGCGCATGTAAGGAAGAGAGAGGGGGGGAGGGAAGAAGTATTGCTTTCTGGTACAGATTTCTCAAAGATCTGCCACTGTGAAAATTGCTCTTTGAACACTATTGGTTTACCTCAGCCCACTCTGTTGATCCTAACAAGCCAAATTCCTCTGCATCCCAGCTTGCAAATATCACTGTTCTCCTTGGCCTCCATCCTGCAATAAAAGACCATGAAAATTGTATTACAGAAATAGAGACTGCTTGTTACATGGTAACTAATGTGAAAACAAATGTCATTTTTTTGGGGCTCATCTTTTATCCTGATCTGTGGGGAAAGAGGTGTGTTTAAGGAACTTTAACACCAACTTCTTCACTTATCTAATCTAATAATGGTTTGCTAATTTTGTAGCAATCTCACTTCTACTTCAATATTGTGCCAAATAATGTATTCTTTTTCTTTTCTCAGCTTTAATTGCAAGAAAATTTTCTAAAATTTAAAACTCTGAACACGGAAAAATAATGTGCTTGTGCACAAATTCTTGAAAGAAAGATTTTCTACTCTTTTTGCTCTGTTCAAGTACACATTGTATACCAGTGTCTACTTTGACAGAAAAGTGTTTGGCATGTTTTCATATCTATTACTGAATTTCTTTGACCTGTCTCTCAAATGCCGGACTTCAAAACCTAAGGAATTCCCTGTAACTTTGACAGATCACCTTCAAAACAAAGATCTTTCACTTGAAGTTCCACATTCAATTTAAACGCAGGCCAAATGGAACAGGGTCTATTGCCCTGCTTCTGTATCTTTGCCCAGAGTTTTCTTTGAGGCTACTAGAACCTTTTCATCTTTTGTTCCCTTTCTTTTTTACCTTTTTTTTTTTCCCCAGCTTGCATTCCAAAGACGCCTTCCCCTGACATCCAGTAACTGGGAGGGAATGGACGGAAAACTAAATGTCAATAGGTTTTAGGTATAATGGGTAGGCAAAGCAAGCTCCTCTAGCACAGTATTTGAGTTATATCAGAGCTTCTTTCCATGGGATGTCAGATAGGGAGATAGCATTTGCTCTGACAGCAGCAGAAACTTGGTACAGTTGACATTTGTTCCTATTCTAATGTAACTAGGCATGAGGTATTTTTAACCATTACCCCCTACTATGTTTGCACAGCTCATTCTCTGCATTATACAGACATGCTTTATTTATTCTTGGGTCTGTCTCCAAACTACTGTCAAGTGCTGAGAAGGCTCTCAATGTTGCCCTGATGAAGCCTTGATCAGTCCACCACTGTCTCAATTTTATAGGACCATTGAAACATCCAGTCTGACCAGCCTCAAATACATAGTAATCAGTTGTACCTAAATGTCATATTTATTTCAGTATCCCCCATTTTGTGTTTTGTCTTCCTTTAGGTGTACTTTCTCTTGAGTAGAAGTACCTCACACATACCAAGGTTGTAACTGCAACTAATTAACAGCTGCAGAGCAGCGTGCTTATCTGAGACATCAGTGAGATACACGTGTTTAATTTTAAGCATATGCTTAAATCCCAGAGAAATCAATGGGCACTGCTCAGAGCAGTGATTCTGGTGTGCTTTATTCTTTTGTTACGTTACCTTTCCTTTTTAGTTTTCCAAAGCTCCTCACAATCTCATGAACCACAGCTGCCCCACTCTGAGGATCAATGCCACCAAATACCCATGAGTCGCGGTGGCCTCCCAGGATGACATACCTGTCTAGAGAAATTAATTATGGAGATTTACTTAGAAAAACTTTTTTCCTGCTGTAGAACTGTTAATTGGAAGTAATATCTAATTTTCCATGTAGGTGTCAGGCAACAAAGCCTAATAGTTTATAATATACATGATAGAAAGGCAAACCACATTTTAAATCTCCAAAGACATTTTTCTGCATTTTCAGCCAGTGCTAAAGAATTTGTCAAACAAAATAACTTGATCCCATAAGACTTAAAACCTCCTAAATTCTATAATGTTACTTCTATTATTAGAAATACTGCAGCTTTCCTTTGAAGATAGAAGCATCTTTCCATATTTTACAATAGTATGTTTCACGGTAAAGCTGATCCACTAATTATATTTGTACAGCACGCCAACTCACAACATTACGGTGTGCTGAATGCAGTATTTCTTTGAATATGTATATAGGAGCTAAGGGTYATCCAAATCATGACAGAGATGTGATTAGTCAGATCAAAGTCAGACTAGATCTCCGTGCTACTATAATATGGTTAACAGTTGTGTTTCAGGCAACAGGGAAGCGCTGCAGTTACAAGTTAAATGATGTTATCATCATCCTAGGGATGTCTATATATCTGGTTTTTTAGAGTATAAAATCACACTGGTTACCAGAGACTGTAAGACAGCCAAAAAGTCAATAGTGGTGGATATGATGTGTTCTTCAGATGGAATGCAAAATCCATTCCCATGTTAGTAAGGAAGAATATCCACTTAAGAATATTCTTTCAATTGCAAAGTTACTTGCCTGAAGACAAGTATTTCTGTCTTGGTTATGACTCCCCCTTGAAAATCAGCATTTACAGTGAAAGTGCTGACATACCCTGAACCATATGAAAGCTAGTGCAATAAATATTTCAACACCAATGATCATATAGTGCAATATTTCAGAGAAAACTATATTCCTCATTTCCCCCTTGCAACTATGAAGTGCATGTAGAGGTCACTGCACGCTCACATTACATTGAAGACAAATGACTTTACCTGGTTCCACTGCACCTCTGATGGTACCAATCACATTGTAAATCCTTGTTATTTCGTTGTGGCTATGAATGTGCATTTTCACCTTTCTAGTGTATCAGGAAGAAAATCCAAAGAGAAAATCCACCAGATTAGATAATAAAACATCTTGACACTTTTCAAAAGTGTACAATATAAATTGTAAGGAAAGCATTTTGGCGAAATTTACCCTCCATTAAACCAAAGTAAATCTGAAAAGATGTCAGTGTAGTTTTTTCTGGATTTATACTTGTGCAACTGAGAACAGCATTTAGCCCTTGAAAGCTATGTACTGTTATTGATGTCAGTAAGATTTATACGGATAACAGGCTCAGAACTCCAAATTCAAACATTTTTTGCTAGCAGCTGGTTTTTAAATTTGGAAGAGTGAATGAAAAATGAAAACCATCTAATGTTAAAAAGGTAAACAGTTCTAATCATCTAGAGGTTGGTGCAAATCAGATATGACTCCAGCACAGTCAATACCGATGTGGCAGCTCAGGCAGCAGAACATCAGACAACCTGAGTTGCATCAAGAGACTTTGTTTGTTTATCTACAACACAGCTGAAGGTGCAACAACTCATCCTCAAGGGTTGCCTGTATATTTTTCAGAAAGAATTCTTCACGTGGTATGACTAAGACATACGGAAAAGGTCAAACGGTTCATATGAAGTCAGTACAATAGCTCAGCCAATACTGAAACGCCTGGACTTTAGTTCTAAACTGTAATTACTAAATCAGTTTAAAAACAATCTGAAGCAATAAAAATGACATTGTAGTTAAAGCTTTTTTCTGGAAAACTTGACTTGTAGGTTAATATTGTTTTATATGAGGCAATAGGTAAGACCAGAAGCTGGACCCATATGAATTTAAAAAAGACAACACATAAATTCAGTTCTCAAAAATAATCAGTCTCATCAAATAGTTTGTCAAAGGCTAGATGCTTTTCAAATGAAACTGGTTCAAGACTAGCTGGCAACTAAAGCAATTCAGTCATATCCATCCAATCAAGATGTAAATCTACTGAAGCTTTGCACTCAGCACATTTCAGCCCAGGAAATGGTCATAATCAAAGGAATGATGCAAACAACCCCAACTATTCTACATTTGGTCAAATTCTATTGCTCTAACTGTTTTTCTCTGATCCCGAGCAAGCTTTCCTTATGAAACAAAACTGACCTTGTAGAATAATTTGTCGTGAAACCAGGACCAACGTTGTAAGATACATTCAAATTTCCTTTCCAGCTACTATGTGGTGGTGCATATCCTCCCATATCACTATTATGAAAAAAAAAAAAAAGATTAGTTACAGACATCTTACAACAGCACCAAACACAAACGAGAAACCAGGAACCACACTTTGTTAGGTCCCATGCACACAGACCACAGTGATGGTCTTTGTCTCAGACAATTTATACTACAAGCTTCCACAGGAGAATAATCTGTCTTTTTAGCTACATTAATACTAGTAAATTAATATAGAGGAATAGTCCTGGGCATTGAGATCAGCTTGGAATGGCCTACAGCTATCCTGGAAAGCAGTGTTGGCCTCCAAAGGTTTTGCATACAAACTGTCTCTTGTTAATGGTCCCTGGAACTTTCTACTGCCTTGAACTGCATTTGCATTTGAATCAGCAGAGAGTAACTTGGACCATTCTAACACTTTAACAGCATAGGCAGTTGTCTTCCAGTGCCTGTCCCTGTACAATGTTTAATCTGGTAGCATAGACAGAGTTGATGTGTTTCAAAGATGTCTAAAATTGGAGAAATATGATCAGTCCAAGTCACCTTTTCTTGTCCCATTGTCAAAGGTGAGATGTTTTTTCTCAGTGAACACAACTGGAAATGCCGTAATTCAGTGGATCGCAATTGCCCATACTTATTCATCTATTCTAAAGGATTTAGATATGAACTTGTGAGAAACAGAAAAAAAATACTAAAAAGTATGCTGGATGTTCTGGTTCTCATTAGGCAAAATATATTTATTGTAAATGCAAGCACGTCCTTTACTGTAAATGCATCCTTCAGTCAAGCTTTATTCCACAGAACACTTCAGCATGTCTTCAAGTCCTTGGTATATTTTTTTATATAAAAATATGATAGTAGGAATAACTAGAAGTTATGATTTCTCAAGACAAAAATGAAAACAAGGACCCAGTATTTTCAGAGGACTTAGATTTCATTCATAATTATTAAAACCAAGTTCTAGAGTTATTTACAACTTATTGAAGAGAAATATCTAGCTACATCATATTTATACATATTAATCTGCTCTRCCGCTACTAGTTGGCAGTGGAAAAAGAGTTTTTTTAACCTATACCTTTATCATTATGAGCAGTTATCCTCATAACAGTGATGACCGTAAAATTTTAAAGAAAAGACAGTTTGGAGATATATTAGTCCATAAAAGTTTGGGAGGAAATAGGAAAAACACTAGAACAGTGTTAATGAACATCAGGTATGCAAAGACACCAAAGACAGTCAAATTCTGCCTCATATAAAAATAAATAGCTTCAATACTTCAGAGGAAAACCTGCATAGAGAACCAAGATAGAATTTTTTTTTTGGGACTCAGTATTCAAACAGAGCCATCAGACAGAGCAGAATGATTGCTCATGTAATTTAGATGTAAAATTCCTATACAAATACACACCGGAGATGATGTTCACTTGTTGCCCTAAACACTTATCCGTGGTACTGTTGCCAACCCTGGTATTTCCTGCTCTGTATCTCTACAGTTGATACAGATGATTACTGCTACATTTTTAGGGGAATGATACACTTGCCAACTCAATCACATCTTAGTTTTTTCAGAGAACTTATTTGGTTTGTTAAGATAATTATGAATTTTAATGCTGTCCTCTGGCAAGCTGGTAGCCTGTCTTCACATCACTTGCATGTTTAGTAAGCACACTTACTTACACGTAGATGTCTATTAAATCCCCTATAATACTCCAGAGTTTCCCCAGTGTCCTTATATTAGTTCACTAGCATCATTTCATATTTATGCAACATAATACACCTGATGAGAGAAAGCACACACCTTCATTTAACAGACGACAGTACAGATACTGTCCCATCAAACATGCATGGCAAGTATTTCCCGGGACAAATGAATGACTTAATTTGTGGTCTTTTTCACAAGACAGGTATCATGCCATCCTCAAAAATTTTTGCCTTTATTCAAACTTTAGAGAGGACTTTATACCTTCAGTATACTTGACTGATCATGATATATTGCAAATGATCCTTTCCAGATCACTCTGCACATACCTGATATGTAGTAATAGATAACATGTTTAACTCCTACAGAGAACCTAATGACAAACACACACTATTTCAACAGCTACAGTAGTGCAAAAGTCTTTTCCCTTTCTTTTCATATAATCTCATAACTTCCAAAAAACAGCCTGCTTAAAATTCCTCATGTCTTCCATACACTCACCGCAGTAATGACTCAGCATCATGATAGCCAATGGGATGAACTGGAATTTTTGGGAGACCTACACCACTGGCTTTGTCTAATCGGAAGGTGTATTCTGAAAGCAAAAGACAGGTACTTTCATATTTACAACTCTCAGAAGGAATTTGTACAGTTCATAGCACAGTCCTAACACCGGAGTCAGGGAAAATCATTTCACTTTCCTCGAAGTTGGGCTGACATTTCTTTAGTGACTTCATTCTTTATGCTTTATCAACATGTTTTCAGAGACACACTAACAAAGATTCTCCCATACTGTCTGCAGTCATGCATTTAGAGATGGCTGGAAATTTTAAAATTGTTTGCTAATTTTTTGTGTTTCAATGCTTTTAGGTAGAAATATTTCTCTCCATGGGAAGGAACTTCAGACTAAGCCACAGAGAAAGAACAAGAGCAAAGAGGGATCCTGTAGTCTGATGCTTGGAACATTCAGCTGGGAACTAAAAAAATTTTGCCAGTTGATAAGAGATGCAGATAAAATCTTATACACTGGGCTACTGAATATTCTGTTTTGCTGTTTTCGTGACAAAATGAAGTCTAGGCTTTGTTCTGACAGAGATCAAATATAAATAATGCTTTTTTTACAAATGAGAATCTTAATTTTCACAATGTGGACAAAATTTGATGTTTGCAAGCCACCAGGTATGGAAAAGAATAGTTTCCTCCTTAATACCACATTCGGAGGGACCCTTGTTGAGGGAAGCAGACAGGGATTCATCTATGAGATCACTGACTCTAGCATGAGGAACCAGAAATCTTCCTCATGGCCTCCTCTGCCATGCTGCCATTGTGAACATGTATCCTCTTCCAACTCAAGTTGTGCTGCTTAGAGGCACCTTTCCCCATCACTTAGGGACTGCTCTTCTTGAGGTGACTGCCTCCCTCCGATACGCTGACTCAAGTGCTGGCATGAATGGTTCTTAATGCATTTCAGGCAAAATGATCTGGGTTAGGTGCTAAATGAAACGGCTTAGGCAGAGCTCAAATAAGCAGCTGAGGAAGCATGAGGTGAAGGTGATGAACCAGGGGGAATGGTCATCTTCTCAGGAGCCTCAGCTGTAGGCAGGTGACATGAGTCCCAGCATGAAAGATCTCAGCATTGCCAGCAGGAGCTCGTGTGGAGGGAAAGCAGCCCAAATCCTGCAGAAAGGAGAACTGCAAAAGCAAAGGAACCTGTGAGCTGTGCAGGCTGGCTCCTTGCTGACTTACTGATGAGAAGCAGAAAGAAAAGACTAGGGCTTCAGCTGTTGAATACTTGTGTCATGATCTGTGGGCTAACTTGGGTATGTCTGAGAAGTTAAGCAGCCCAGCGCTGCACTGTGTGGCTCCCTTAACATCCCCTCACTTTCTCTCATCCACCATTTGCAGAAGTGGCCTACTGACATGAAGCCCAAAGCTGCCTCTTTTGAGCAACAGAAAGACCAAGAAAAAATGTGTTTTGTTCCAAGGGAAAGAACATCCCCATTACCTTCACCCCCCTTCCTGAAACCAGACTCTCAGAGCATGAGTTCTCTCGTGTCACTCACCTTTTGCAGGATAACCTGGTGTCAGAGGATCCCCTGCCCCATTCAGGTTTAATACATTTCCACGCTGGGCTCCTCCACCTGGAAGGTTCCAGCCATTTGGATAGGGATCTGTTCCTGGGGCGCAGTAGTCAGCAGGGTCAGAGTACAGAATAACTCCTTTGGCACCTGCCAATTCAGCATTCTTCACCTGCAAAGCACATCTCCAGTCCCTATCCAGTCCTTTATAGCTTGACACAAGAGTTCAAGGGGCAAAAGAAAGTATTATAAATTACAGTGATTATTCCTCAAGGCCTTTTACAGTGCTTGGGCTAAGTAAATGGCCCATAACTGTCTCATATCATAAAATGTCCTGAAAATATATATGCAGATATCAGGTTCCATATGAAAGTAAGAGGTTTGCTGTTGCTTTGAATTTTAGTTAGGAGATAACTGCAGTAACATGGTAAACATCCTTCACAGTATTACTACATAACCTGAGTTTGTATTGATCTGGATGACAGAATACAATCAACTGACTACTGAAATGTACACATCATGGATGGAAAAAACTGTGTCACATTGATGCAACCTTATCCTTCAGTTAGCCATGTATTTACCTTATTTACCTAAATGATCTCCTAACATATCTCAGGGTTCAGACTGCACAGAAAGATTATTATTGGAAAGCTTGAAACTGTTTTTGGCTGTGAACAAGACTAACTCCAAAGAGTTAGTGTATCTTAGGCTTATTACGGCAGAAGGATTGACCTGCATGCTGTTTTGATTTAAAACAGTGTTCTCATGCAACTTTATTATTGTATAATTCTGGTTGGCGGAGAGTGAGAGAGAGAAAATATATGCCATTCTGACATTCCAATCTGTTCTGCCACTAGACAAGACAGTGATGTATAGTGACTGAGTGACAACTAATCCTCAACAGTTTTAAATTTGGGTATTTTAATTCAGAAATACCATAGCTTTTTTCAGGAAATACAATACTTGCCTTCATCCTCTATCCTATTCTTGCACACCATTAGGAAGTTGGAAAATCACAGTACAGTTCTCCAGATTCTATACAGGCTACCAAATTCTTCAGTATATAAACAGTCATGAGAAATACTACTGTAAGAATGAACACATCATCTCTTTGTGTCAACGAGGGTATGTAATTTCCAAATCACAGGACAACTGCCTCTCTAGATATTAGTAACTCTGAGGTGTTTGTATTTAATTTTCATAAAAGATTCATAGACAGCAATACCTTCTTCAATTTTTAAGTCTTTTCCATTCAGATAGTATCTTTAAGAGTGGTAAACAATTTAGTGAAAATATTATCTGACCAAGAATATGAGTTACATGTCACTTTTCACTGGTGAAAATGGTATGTATGTAAACCAGTGAGTTACCCACTTAAAAGCTCACAGAAGATTAGTCAACAGTATATAATAAGAGTTGGCATTCCAGTGAGGAGATTCAGTGTTTGATACCCTTAGGTAACTGAGAAATACAAATTATAGTCCTGCCCAAATTAGGGTCAAACTAATTTTTGTACAAGAGCCAAACACACTTAAAATAGACTGTCTTCTTACATCCCTATTGAGGAAATAACTTGAGTATATGCCTGAAGTATGCACATGATTATGTACTTTCCTGTCAGGCCATGGAAATCTGCAGAAATCTGTAGGTTAAAAATATGTATATGATAGGGACATTGAATAAACAAATACAGAATTAAAATAACCTCCATATAGTTATAGACTCTGCCTGGTGTACAGAAACCATTATAAAGAAGCACAATATAGGCTCCTAAAGCACAGTTAAACCAATAGGGAAGAACAGTCTAGTTCAGAGTTAGAGTGTGTTATCCAAGAATGATAGTAATACTTTTGGAACAATTTATAGTATGCAAATGAATATAAAAATATGTAACATTTTCCAACTTATTTACTTTTATCCTATAGATGTATTATATATATTAAATATATATTTTATTTCTTCTACTAAAGAATCATCTTTGAACACAGCTCTGTGAAAAACTCAGTTACGCTAAAATCTCCAGAACACTTTAGGCAAGTGTTTCAGTCTCTTGAAATCAACTGAAAGACAGCACAAGTAACATTTTTACATAGAGGCATTACCTTATTTCCTCTGAAGATCTTCCCATATCTGGCAATAACAATCTTTCCTGTACAGTTAATTCCCATTTCACGTTCTAGCTTAAAGAAGTCCTCGGTGCGGCCGTAATTCACATACACTAACTCACCCTGATAGAAAGAGGTAGAATTTGAAACAAGAACGTCAATGAGCATGTCAAAAGGAGGATGTGATCTAGTAAGAGAATAAGCTGGGAACAATGAGCTCCGGGACTGGCTCTGGTATGAATTCTTCTTTGATCATGAGACAATTAGGTAGGCAAGTGACTTCTAATGAATTTAGACTCCTGCCATCCAAAGCTGCCAGACTTTGTCCTCAATGGAGAATGTTAAGATACAACTTGTGAATCAGAAACTTAAGAGTAAGTGCTCAGAGTAC
Source organism: Phoebastria nigripes (assembly GCA_035582835.1). Classification (NCBI taxonomy): domain Eukaryota; kingdom Metazoa; phylum Chordata; class Aves; order Procellariiformes; family Diomedeidae; genus Phoebastria; species Phoebastria nigripes. The sequence continues at coordinate 632,499 of JAYKAV010002941.1, read as the reverse complement.
AGCATTTACTTCATAGTCTGTTTAAGCTGTAGTCAGTCTTGGACAGATGGAGGTATTTTGGACCCAGACACCACAGTAAATATCAATTGTATTTTATGCAATAGACTGGACTGAATGATGCCAATATCCTATGAAATTCTCAGGACTCGATTCTTACTCAATAGAGCAGAAGCTACAGGTGGTTGACTGTCAAAATTAATACACCTTGCACGTGAATAAAGTATTCTTCATGATTGTGTTTCAACCATGTTATTCAATACTTGGTGAGTGATTCAGCTTCCTTAATGTCAGCTACCTAAAAGTTGTATGTATTGTCTAAGAAGGTCCTGTAGTGCACTCCATAGCCAGTGAAGAGCTGGGAAGTTCTCTGAGAACTCACCCTTTCCAGGAGAATTCACCCCAAACCTGTTTTAAACAGCTGTTTTAGGAAGGAATAAATTACCCTCTGGATATACCTCTCATTGATTAAACCTCAAAGACTGTTTTAGAGTAAATGCCTATAAAAAGCCTCAAAGACTGGTTTAGGGAAGATGCCTACAATTCCAGACAACTAAAATTAGGTGACAGGAAACTCTTCCTTAGTGCATTTCTCCATATTACCAGGCACCTCCAGAGAGATCTTCAATTTAATTTCAAAAACGTTTAAGCTTAAATCTCTTATACTGACGAAAATTGCTGACTAGACATTCAGGTGGTCTCATATAACAGCATACAGCATGTCCTGACAAGACTGTGGTACAGTCATTTTGACTGTACTGGTTTCATCAGTAATCTGCTCAAGTTGCAATTTCTTCTTAAATTAAGCAAAATTAATTCAGTTAGGATAAATTAATGAAATAAAGGGGACTGTATTTAAATAAGGCAAACAGTTTCACACCTGTTAAGATTCTGGTCCTCTCTGTTCAGAGAATAATTCATAAACACAAGGATTATTCTTGGGGAGTCTCTTCTGAATTTATGGAGTCGTTTTCCCTCTCAGTAAAATCAAGTGTAACTCTACTTAAGTCAAGACAGTTCTTCCAGTCTATTTAGATTAAGCAAAAGGGGAATTTGGTCCTCCATTTTAACATAATTTCTTTGGAATATCTCGTACAGGATACCTACATTTGTAGGCTATTGTATTTTTTATGACAAATACAAACATGTTGATTTCAATAGTTTGGCTTACATAACTGCAGAGCTGTAATTATAACAATTAATAGCAACCTGCTGGGTTCTCACATTCGGGGCCCTTGTTCTACAATGAAGTGCAAAACAAGTTAACATGAGAGTTACATTTTATGGTGAAAACCTGTTCACACTTTACAGAGTTTTTTAAAATAATGTCTTTGATTAAGTAGATGACATCACATAAAGAAAAGAACAGTTCTGATCTTTAGAAGAAGCTCTCATAACTTTATCTGATATAAAGTATATAATCTGTATTCATAGCATTTTTCCTGGTGTTGCAGAATAATTCATATTTATTCAATATCTAGATTTCTGAAACTACATTAAAAGGTACTTATTTGAAGATTCTGGCAATATACAATATATTGCATAGTAAATCAGGCTTCCTTAATTCAATTTTTTTAGCATCTCTGAAAATTCTTCATCTTTAACTTTCATTAACAGGACTAAGAACTACATTGATGCAATAAATTTCTCATAAGAGCATTGTGACAGTTTTGTATCATAATTTCCTAGTGATGTGATGAAATCCCTCATGTTTATAGAACTATTACAAAATACAAGCTTTGAGAATGTAGTGTGGACTCATAAAATGTCGTCTGGGCTCTTTTAGCATAGTTAGAGATCTCAAGCACACCTCTTACTTGTGACCATCATTAACTAGATGGGAGTACTTTTGCACTCACTAAAAAGGAGGGAAGAGCAGAATTTTACCATTATTTATGATGCTAATGTTCCAAACTACTACTACTGTCTGACAGAATGTGACTTCGCTACTTTGTCTGCTTTCTGCTAAATATTTCTGTTAAAAGAAGTTTCTGCTCAAAGCTTAACTTTTTTCATCTGTTTATTGGGATTTAGTTAAAATACACCACACAGAAGAAACATACATTTTCTAACAATCTGCATATGAAAGACCAGGATATATTCCATCTTCCATCTACTGAGAACCAGAAATGAGTGGGAACTACTTCGAAATCTCTGCAGGGTCTCACTCTAGCAGGCAAGTAGCTACTATCCCACTCTGACAGTATTTAACCTTCAAAACACAGTCACTGCCACTTATTTTTAAAAAGCAGCTGCAGGAAAAAGTGCTAGCAGCGCCAAACTGTATTTCCACAACTCCCTGATTAGAGCACTCACCCAGAAAATGAGTGAGCTGCGTTCTTGGCCTCTCTCAGTATGAAGAACTTTGATCCATTTCTCCCACTTTCCAGGAAGGTGGCCTACTCGTGAGACTACAGTTAGCCTGGGATGCAGGTACTTTACATCCTTCTCCCTTCATTGAACTTGGAGCTTTATGCAGGAATCGTTCACAAAATTAATGAGCAGAAAGAGAACCTATGACCGATGACTGCACTTGGTAAGTTCCAAATATCTCTCTCCACAGCTTAGTTCTGCTTTTTAATAGAATGGCTTTTAACATAAAATATATAAACAGGCCTGGGAGAACTCAGAAGAGCCCTGAACCCACTGAGTATTCCCACTGCTGAGCTATATACATGCTCCCTGTTTGCAGTACAGGTGCAGACAACTGTTATTGCTAACAGCACTAGCTAGGTACCTGGAGTTTTTGTCAAAGTATCATGTAATAAGATGAACATAAGTATCATATTTTGAAAAGACAATCTGTCTTTTATTTATTGTTTTTTCAGAAAAAATGTTCTTATATTTAAGTAAAATCATTTTCTAAAGAAGGAAGCTGCAGCTTTTAAAACTTGTTTTTATTATTTCCGATATCCCATCACTYACTGTAGCTCTCCAGAAACCAAATAAAGTGGTGAAGTTATTCTGTCTTTCTTTGGGGATATTATGTTACGATACAAAGTCAGAATCCATGAATTTTACCTTACATTATGTTCCAAAATTCCTACTGCAATTCTTGAAACACTCAAAGCTGTCATATCCTAGGGTAGAGACTATCTGCCTGGTTCTCCAGCTTCCTTTGAGTATCTGAGGCAAATGAATACAGGATACCTTTTGTTTTCTAGACTTGCACAGCTTATTAAAAAACTTCAGAAAGTACATGACTCTAATACTGGGCTGTGTGAGTAAAAGCATTGTTAGCAGGTTTCAAAGTCCGATGCAACTTTAAAGCAGAGATTGGACCAGATGACCTCCAGAGGGCCCTGCATTATTCTATGTATAGACAGGAAATATACTGAGAACAATAACAAAAATTTCTAATCTTACAAAATATTAATTGAAACCACTAATGATCATAGGATAGAAAACTCCTGTTACACAGGCCAGCTTTAAGAAAGAAAGCCTGTCAGCTGGTTCCATCTGTACAATAAGATAGAAAGGATTAGTGTTAAGCTCAGATCACAGCAACATTTTTACCGCCAGCTAGAAATGCTAGCAAAAGCCATTTTCAAGCATACTATACACTGTGCAGTTATACCTGTCAGTGTGAGCCTTGGGCAAGCAGCATTTTGAAAATTAGGTTGGTCATTTGGCTACGTAAATATAACAGTCTTATTTGTTCAACAATATGGGAAACAATGGTGCATAGTCACAGAAATATCTGGAGAAGCTTACAGCTGCTGACAACATTAAAGATTTATTACCATATTTTTTAAGGAAAAGGTAAAAATAAAATCCAGCTCTGACTCAAACTAGAGAAAAAAATCAAACATATATGTATGACTGCTCAAGTTGAACATTGCTCCATTGCAAAACTCCCAAGAACATCAGAGCTAGGACATCTTTCCTACTGGTGACATGTCAGGTTTTGAACTAAAGCCTAAGACCCAGGAATTTCACATTATTCTATATCGCTCTACGCTATTCTGTGCTATGCTACACTACACTACACTACAGTATTCCATCTTTTCTGTTTCTATTATTTCTATTTCTGTCTCTATTTCTATTTCTGTTCCTACTTCTATTTCTGTTTCCGTTTCTACTTCTCTTTCTTTTACTTTTCTACTATGTTACCTCAGGCATTCCTTGGGCTGAAAATGCGCTGTAGGGTGGCACCACATCTCTAACAGCCTCATATCCTGGAGGAGGAGGCTCAGATAATGATGTGTTGAAAATCTATTGGGAAAGAAGAAAAGAAAAGAAGTAAACCAGGCAATATGGAAAAGAAGTACTGTCTATTCAGGCACATTTCACATGCATTTGCAGTTTAAAGGACTCTAGTTTTAGAACTCTAATGAGGAGTGGCCAAAACTTTAGCAAGCACTGGGCATCCTTTTCAGTATGCAGGTTCAATGTGTGATCTTGCAAATCCCATTTCCACTATTCACACAGAATCCTGCTTAAATGAACACAGGGTCCCTTAAGGTGGTCTCAGTACAGCACATAAGAGGAGGAGAGATCATAATGGTAAAAAATGCTTGCATTCTGCTCATCTCTGGAGCTTCTACAAGCGCTAGAGCTGCTCCGTAATGAACTGGTGTTACTTGTGACAGTACACCTCGAGGCCTAAACTCTAATCTTCAAGAAACTGAATTTAGCACAATTACCAATACTGTATAATGAATCAGTGCAAATAATGATGCTGACCACGGTTGCTTTCCTCTTTCTAAATAACTGAACAATTTTTAAACAACTGAATTACATAAAGTAATTCTCTTACATAATTCTCCTTTAATCCATATATGTCAGTATGCTGTATGAATCAGGGTAATTATTAGTATTCCTAGCACATACATTAAGAAACAAAGATACAAAATATAAAAGCAAACTGGAACCCCTCATTTCTGCGAGCTTTCGATCAGGCCAAACACCATTAACAGAGCAGAGCATAGCTTTCCCTCCCAGTCTTCGCAGGTGTGTGAAGGTGATTTTGTTCCCTGGTTGCAAAAACTGGTGTTTTCTGTACCTCATTTCCATGCTCATCAATTATTGAGATGTAGTTGGGCTTAGTGTCATCAGGGTAAGAGAGCAAGACATCATAATGAACCAGCTGAACAGAATCCAAACCAAACTCCTTCCACTCAGCTTGGACTTGCTGTGCCAGATGCAGATTCTCCTTTGTTCCTGCCAGGTGAGGAAGCTGTGTAAAATTGCTAGAGAAAAAGAAGCAATGAGTCAGGATCAGGCATTGCAGCTCATAATCAGAACTCCTCTTAGCCTAGCTGGAAATAAACTCCCTACAGATGACCAGATGTACCTAGGCTAAATAAGGACCCAGACTCCTCTGCATCTATGTTTTTGCCTGTCTTATACATAAGTTGAGGTAAAGGGTTTCAGTTTGTCCTGAGTTATCACAGGTGTTTGTATCTTCCTCGCACTGTGGCTTAGCAAGAATGGCATGATAACATCAGCTGTGGGGTCTTGTCCTTGCTTTACTCCTTGTTTTCTGGGTGACCTTAGGCCAATCACTCCTCTGCATAATGAGACTGACCTTCCTTGTGAAGTGATAAAAGAATTGAGTATAATTATCTTTGCATATTCAATTTAGAAATTTGCATAGTCACTCTGATCTCTACTTTTAATTAACTGGATATTCTCCTTGGATCCAACTATTTTAATTAATTTTGGCACAAATACTGATTTACATGAAGTTCACTCTGAGTGTGTCTTGTTGGTAAACGAGAGAGTGAGTTTACAGCGACTTACAAACAAGGAACAGAAAAACTCAACAGCTTGTAACTTAAAAGTCATGCAGCGTGAATAACAAACAGTGAAAGATACCATAAATAGTGAGCAACCCATTGTCTGAAAAAAAAAAAAATTGTCCAGACCATTGAGAAAGCCCAGTGGTGAAGTGAGCTGAAGAAACTCCCAGCTGAATGAGGTTGTCATCATCCTGTCATATCACCATGCCATCAACATGACACAGAAGCATGTGTCGCACCAGCTGGTGTTAATGAATGAAATTGGATCTTCAATAAGGAAGGGATATAAGATTGGGAAAATTTCTAATTCTTGAGTTCGAGTGAGAACAAAGCCATCAAACAAAGCACTTTGAAAGAACTATACACTTAGAATAGAATAGAATAGAATAGAATAGAATAGAATAGAATAGAATAGAATGTTTCAGTTGGAAGGGACCTACAAGGATCATCTAGTCCAACTGCCTGACCAATTCAGGGCTGACCAAAAGTTAAAGCATGTTGTTAAGGGCATTGTCCAAATGCCTCTTAAACACTGACAGGCTTGGGGCATYGACCACCTCTCTAGGAAGCCTGTTCCAGTGTTTGACCACCCTCTCGGTAAAGAAATGTTTCCTAACGTCCAGTCTAAACCTCCCCTGGTGCAGCTTTGAACCATTCCCACACGTCCTATCACTGGATACCAGGGAGAAGCGGTCAGCACCTCCCTCTCCACTCCCCCTCCTCAGGAAGCTGTAGAGAGCAATGAGGTCACCCCTCAGCCTCCTTTTCTCCAAACTAGACAAACCCAAAGTCCTTAGCAGCCGAATGCTGCTAGATAAAACCATGTTCCTCTGATAATGTCAACATCTAGTACCAACACTGTACTAAAAGTCCCTGTTACAGTGACAGTATCATTTTCTGGATGACATAGTGAACCAAGAGCACAGTTATGTGTTATTGTTAGAGCCAACGCCTGTTTTCTCTAAGAGTTAGGAATGTTTAAGTCTCATGTTTTCATTAAAATTTGACTTACGCAATAACATTCTTCTGTATTATATTCCCATTTAACCGAGTGTTGTGTTTTTCTTCATTTCCTCTTCTAATCTGTTGACTGCCTGTACTGGTAGTTCTGAGTAGTGACTAAATATCTGCCATATTTCACCACAGAACTGGCCACATGACAGTAAATGAGGTACAATGTTTCCCGTTGGCATAGAGACAGGGAGTTTAGAGGGCAGAAAGCAGTCCTTTTACAGAGCTGTTTAACAACAGTTGAACTTTGTAGGAGCCAAAACACAGGTTAAGACTGTAAAAAATCCTAAGTCTTCAGTTTTCAATGTTTATATAGTCCAGGACATGGCTGTTATGTAGTAAAGAGAACGTACTTTCCAGCTAATTTATTTGCAATAGTTTGTGGCAAGTGCACTTAAAATGAAATGAGTGGGATTGCCACAATCTTATAAACTGAAAATGTTTTTTTAGTAATCTAGTTTTGTACCAAGATACAACTTTGTGCTATTTAATCAGGCTGGGATTTTAAGGCAAACCTGAATTTGTTGATTACTCCTAAAATAACTGATACTCTTAACACTTTCTTTACACAGAAAGTAAATTTCTATCAATAAACTATGACTTCTGGTCTATTACTGACTGGAATAAATACAGGTTTTAACAAATACTACACTCTCCTAAGAGAAAAATAATCTGTTTACAAGATCCACAAAATAAACGGATAATAGTGCATCAACTTCCTTGTAGTTGAAGATTCTAAGTTACAGAAATTAAGAAATTAATTACAGTAATTATACTGTAATAGATTTTAAAAAAATATATATTGTCATCTTCCATTGTTTGAATTTTCAGGAACAAATGTTAGCAGCTTTGCTTTTAGGATTTAGTAAAAGAAATAAGAATGCATTTAAAATCAACTAATTTAAGTACTGAAGGGTAGATGAGATGAAAAAATTATTGGGAAAAAACCATGGTCTTAAAAAAAGACTCTAAAGATCTAAGACTATTAGATTTATTATAAGCAGTGTAATGTACCATCAGCTGACTAGCTGGTATCTACTATGTCTGTTCCAGCTATTCACTGTGCAAAGGGAGAGAGCTTGGAGACATATCTTTCTTCATGAAAGTGAGTACAAGGTCAGAATGGTGACAGATTAACACATAAATTTGGTCACAGCATGACAAAGTGTGAAGAGAGAGTAGCAATAAGGTATTAAGGCCTAAGCTGTAGGAGGAACTAAAGGCTTGAACACTGGTATGATTTTCCTCTCTTTTACATTGATGTAGTCCACTATTTTCCATTTAATCTCTCATGATTTAAGTTCATTCATACAGCCTAATTTGAAGTGAATGATTTTTCCATAAAAACCAATGTAAGATAAACATTGTTGTAGACTGAAAGGACACATAAGAGAAAGGCTGAACCTCTACATCATTTTACAAGCATTCACCACAGGCTGAGCAAGAGCTTGGCCAGTTTTTAATTACTTTAAGTACTGAGATTACTGACAACTCCTCAACTGTTTCCAACACAAACAAGAATGAGAGGAGTTGAGATGGACTGTTTTGTCAATCACAGCTCCCTGGGACACGTTAGATAAAACCTACGGCTGAGAACCTGCACACCATCCTCTGTCTGGTGGCATCGTTGGGCTGGTTCCTGCTTGATTTTTTTTTTCTTTTTCTGACTTATTAGTCAGAAATTGCTTATTAACATTGCTTACTAAAGAAACTGCTTGATGTTTTCAGCTTTCATTTCAGCCATAAATGCCGCCTTCATGTCCTCATGAGGACTCACAGATGTCTTCTTTTCTGCAGGTTTTGCAAACCAGCCTGTACAACACACCAAAATACAGCAGTAAAAACACCAGAGCAATATTCTCATGACACACACCATTTCTCTTTGGTATCACCACAAGATTTTCACTGCGTATTTTACAACTGTTTTTATCTCAGCACAGACAAGCAGCCACAACGTAATGCAGGCTGCACAGTGATGGCAATGGCAGTCCCCCACACAGTAAGAGAACTTACTTACCTAGGTAGATATTGAGGGGAATGAAATACTATATTATATTTATTCATCACAGTTATTTTACTGTGGATGCTAAGGAGACTCATCTTCCTTTGACACCAGAACATCATGCTGTCAGTCATGTCAGTCGTATCAGTCACCTCAGTAATAAGGCAGCAGCTTTACAAAAATGCACAGAAACACAGACACCCTTTGTCAGGAACAGATGTCTTGTAACTCCTTTCTCACCCTCTGGTCTGTCTGGCTCTTATTCTGGAATCCTTCCCTTACTGTGCAGGCATTACCAGAGTAAGTGACGAGAGGAACACCTGGCTAGAAAGAAAGTGTTTCTGACATCTGTTTTTATTTTTAACTCAGAGACTGGACATGTTCAGTGCAAATGCAGCAGCAGTTACATGACTAGTGCAAATCTGAGAACCGGTGGGGAGCAGAGAGCGGGTAACAAGCTGGCACCAGCGAGGCACTGGTCACTGGCACAGCGAAAGGCTCTTTCCACATGAGAGAGTAATTCAGCCAGGGCTTCCCAATGGCACGAACCCCAAGTACATACCAAAAGGCATTTCAAAATACAAGTGGCTCTTTTGTTTTCCTTCCTCCCCCAAACTGATCCTGATCCATCTGTGAACCAAAGGGGAGGTAGGAAGGGGAAATCTCTTGTGGCAGCAACCCACCGGCCTGCCTGCCTGGGCCGGGGGGGAGGTGGGACATTAAATTAAAGACTATTTCAGCGCTCCTCCAGCCCTGTATTTATCTCCCTGGTTTGGGCTGGTGCGGCTTCAGCGCAGCAGGGTCGAGGGGCCTGTCTCCCCCCTCACAAACCCAGCGCCTCTTCTCTTGCCCGTAGCGTAACTACTTTATTTAAAAGGAAATCGAAAAACAAGTCAAAAAGACACTCTGAACAAAAGACCCCTTCTCCTGCGGAGGAGCTAGAAATCCCAGGAGGGGTCGGCGACTGCACCGGCCTGGCCCGAGGGTAGGAAGGGAGGGAGGTGTCGGCCGGGCCGAGGAGGAATCACCTCGGGCACCCCTGGCACAAAGCCCCGGGCGCTGGAAACCCGCCCGCTCCTTCCCGCCACCCGGCCCTTTCTCAGCCCAGCTCCGAGCCAATTCCCCCGGCTGGAAGGGCCGGGGGTGGCCGGGAGAGCCCCCCGATCCGAAGAGGGGTTAGTCTGCACTGTACCGATGAGGAACCCGAGGAGGAAGAGCCCCGCCGCTGCTCCCAGGACGATAGCCCAGAAGCGGCCGCTGGCTGCCCTGGGGCCGGCCGGCTCCGTGACGGCGCCGAGCGACGTCCACATCGCTGCCGGCCTGCTCCCAGCCTCTCCGCGCCGCTGCCGGCAGCACCCGCCTCGCCGGCCGACGTCCCGCCGCGGCCCGGCCCGCCCCGGAGGCGGCAGGGGGCGGGCGCCGGCCGCTGCTCGCGGCCCTCTCAGCGGCTCCCGCCTCAGCCTGGCCGCCTCAGACGCACCCCCGGGGCTGCCCGTGAGGGCTCCGTTCTCCCCCACCGCCCAGGGATAAGACCCTCCCGCCGTCACGCCCGGGCGAGGCTGGAGAGGTCGGAGCCCGCCCGGGTGCCGAAGCCGCTGCCCGGGCGCTTGCCATTCTCTCGCTGAGGTCTGTCAGTCGGTCCAGGAGTGCCCACCTCCCCTCCGCCTTCCCCCTCTCTCCCTGCACGTCCTAGATATCCTGCCACCCCATATTTCTTTTAACTTGTTACAAAGTGCCGTGAGGAGGTGAAGTGATGATTTCCACACCTGGTTCGCTGTGGCTGTTTCACACAGAGCTGTGCCGTGCCATCCTCCACAGGGCACACGCCAGAGTGGGCAACACCAGCAGGGCAAACGTGAGGGGGAAAAAAAGGCAAAAGCCAATATTTTAAGAGATTTATTTTAGGAAATATTGTACCACAATACCCAACACTCTCTGAAAGGCTATAAAGACTCTTCAGAGAGATATGTGCCCCTGTGGAGGTGGATTGACTACCACACATCTCTGTGCTCTCCGTTTCTTTCCAGTTTACGGAGGTACAACCCCAAAGAGTGCGGGTGCACCCCAGCTGCCGGTTTGAGGACAAGCCTCAAACTTTGTACACACTTGACTTTGCTGGAGTCTTTTTTCCACCTCTTAAAATCTCCRCTGTATGGTTTTGGAAAAACCCCTCCATTCAGTTTGGTCATCGCATCTGGGATGAGGCTCTACCTTTAGGTCCATGAACAGAGAGGAACTTCGCATGCAGAGGTGACCTCCAGGGCTCTGCACGGATTTTCATCCTCAGAACCCTTGTTCAGGTGCCAGCTAGGGAGACAGCTCATGTTTAAGACATAAAGTCTGTAGTTCTGTTGTGTCCGTGTCCACATATAGTATGGGCAGCCTGTTCTCAACAGCAACTCTACAGGACTGCTTCTATTGCACCACACTACTTGCTGATGCAGACAAAACCTAAGTCTAGGATGAATTCCAGACACTGGACTTTGACACCTCACTGCAGAGCCCGTTGCATTAGGAAATCTTAGTACAAGACCACTAGATGCCCTGTGGAAAGCAGAAGTGCTGGTTGCAAAGAACAATATACCAATGACACAACAGCAGCATGCTTTGAAATTTTATAAGATACAGAAAACCTCCAAATGACCAGATGGATACTAAAAAAAATGCCAGTTTTTGTGATATTAGTCCTGTCTCCTGCTTTATACTATCCTACGCATAGGCCCTATTGTGCAAAAGCCCTGCTTTTAATGATACTCTGAGCGGGGTACTCTGCCACATTGTTAAGTCAAACCCAGATGCCTGCCAAGTTGCCCTCAGCATGCTGGCTGTTGTAGATACCATTCCGGAAAGCCCAGCTCTCCCCTATAATATATAGGGAACCTAAGTTTGGAAATGAGCACAGTGGAAGGTTGTACCCCTACCCAGCAGTCTACTTTCCTTCCCCATTCTGTACTTGGAGGAGCATAAAGTGCCCGTGTTCGCTGCTCCACCACTACTCATTGATGGAAGCTGAAATCAATGTGGTGTTTAAGTTAAATGGGCTGAAGAATGGACATGTCTTCTGGTATTCCTAAAAAGATTAGTATGGCCAGGGCACCTTTGGGCATAGGAACTTGGAAGAGCTCCTGGATCAGCTAATTTCTGTTTGAAGCACTTGGAAATTAAGTTAATGAAGCACCATGGGACTAGACACTGAGCAAAAGCATATCTTATCTCTTGATTAATATTCCAGAGGGATTTAATCAATCCCGGTGGCTTATGGCCACACTTACTCAAGTGAAATAAGATGGAAACTGAAATGGGAATATTGTCAAAAGTTTGGTGCTGTTCAGTACTCTGAAACTAATTGACCTGCCCACACCACTTAGAAGCTCTGAATTACTGCTTTGAGACATTTTATATATAGTCTTCAAGTGTGCCTGCAGCTTGGACAGGACATTATGACCCTTAAATACAAAATAGCAGCAGCCAAAGGGCATAGGAAAGCTTTATTCAAGAACAAATTACAGTTATGATAAGTGCATAAAATGTTATGCTTGTTCCTATACAGAATCGTATAGGTCACTTTGCAGGCAAAGCCATTTCACTAAACCAAAAATGTTCAATAAACCAAAAGTATGAAAAGTTAATGCTTCTACTCTCTCTATGCTTTAGAGGAAAATCTTCTACCAATTGCAGTACTTTAAGTTATTTTTCTTATCTCTGAGCTGTGAGGCATGTATGAAAAATTTTTTTTTTTCAATTCATCCACCCGAAGAAACAAACTCACTGTTTTTTGAGATGCAAATCTTAGACAATGTTTTGGTTAGGATTATCCTTTTACATATCATTTATCATGACACAGTTTCCCTTAGGTCCAATTGAAGCCAATTTAATGTGACTATTTTAGCTAGGATCTGTACTTGCAAGGTGTTGAGGAACCTAGTTGTATGTTAAGGTGCTATTCAAACACAGATGCAATAAGATCAACTTCTGTGCTACTTTTGATATACCTGCAGGAGTACTACTCTACTCTTTGCTAGCCCTTCAGCATGTGAAAATGTTGTCACATTAATTTACTGCAAATAAGGCTTACAAATATTTGTGGGGAGGGTTCTTGATGTACCTACTAAATGCATGCTGTGAGTTTACTCAGGTTTGGGATTTGGGGAAGGGTGGGGAAGAGTTGTCTCAGTGGTAGTTTTTGCAGTAGGCTTTCATTCCTCTGAGTCACAAAGCTAGTTTGATAGGTGATTGGGACAGGAGCTTCCAAACTCTTTTGGTTAGAGCGTAAAGCGAAGAAGGTGAAACCAGTTATGTCACGTAAAACCCACTGGAGGAACAACTAGTTTAGTGTGGAGATAACAGTACTGTAGTGTCTGAGGACAGCTTTTATAGCTTGTCAAATAAAGGTGTGTTTGCTTATAGCTGCCAGTCTTTGTTACAGTTTTAACTGTGGAGGAGTGGATGCTCAAATGCGTGGAGTTCTACTGTGGAATTGGTGACAGGCTGGCTGAGAGCTTGTGTCAGGTTCGAGGGGAGGCCAACAAGGGGACATCATGTGGGTCATCTGCTACTGACTGCTCTCTCAAAATGAGAAAATGGATGAAGCCTTCTTTAAACAACTAGAATAAGTCTCATGATTACAGGTCCTTCAGCATGGGAGAGGGTAAGCACTAGAACAGGCTGCCCAAAGATGTTGGGCATATAAATTCTTGGAGCTTTTCAAAACACCTGAACAAGGCACTGTGCAACCTGATCTAACTTGGATGTTAGCTCTGTTTTGAGCAGGAGTTGGTCTGAATTGACCTCCTGGGGTCCCTTCTAACATTTTTCTATGATTCTGTGATTTTAATGGAGTGCTGCTTGTGGATTAATATGCCGTCTGCTTTGTAAATGTTAAAGTCTGTTTCTCTGTTACAAATTTGTGATACAGATAGTGAAATGAAAAGACTTGCCTAGCTCCCAAGGGTTCTCTAGGATTAAATAATTTATTTTGAAAAAAAGTAAAGAAATTCATGAGTTCCAAGTCTCTATTATGCTATAGAACCACTCACTAATTAAATCTGAAGTGTTTCTGATAGAAGTTACTGTCACATGCTACATGAGTGAATTAAATTAGATGTATTGTTGCAAAGCGTCAATAGAAGAACAGGAAATGAAACCTAGAAGACTTTTCACCTAGAAAACGTTTCTTACACTTTATTCTAGCTTCATATTTTCAAACTATTCAAAATACCAGCTTCACACTTTTTACTCATATAATATAAGGCATGCAAATAATAAGYAGGTTTATAACTCATGTTTTCCTTTCCCCTTCTATATACATTTCTTGTTGTGTTTGCAATAGAAGTTGCATAGGTAAAACTTTCTCAGGGGCCTAGAAATCATGCTGCTTTTGATTTTCATGTCACTGCAGTGTTTCTGAAACATTCCATTCTTCAAGGTGCCACATATGCCTATGTACTGGAGACAAAACTTGAGCTTTCTTAATATCTTTCTCCCTATAGGTCTCTCTATAAAGAAGTCAGAATGCTGCCTCTGCGCCTACATGAAGCACTGAGCAATGATAAAAGACGATGTAAACAGTACCTCCCCGATTTTAATTTTTGGTAGCCAAGTTTATTAGCTTTCCATGTTGGGTTTGTGCCTTGTCCCTAAGCTGTGCACTTAGAGATCTGTGGAGTATTTACATTGCTGTGATGACATTCCTTCTGCTGAGGCTCTGGTGATTATCAAAAAAAGCAGCAGTGGGAGGGCTGCTTTCTACTGTAATGGCTCACACATTTTGTCCTCCTTCTCTCTTCTGAGTTCATTTTGTATCCTCTTTCCTCCTCTCCCAGCTCTTAAAATTCTGCAAGGGAATCCATTCTTATGCCCTAGTGAAAATGGTAATGAATTGGCCGTAGTAACTACCTGCTCAGGTGTGCTCTTCTGTTAACTCCCTTCTGTTTTGAATGGTGACATTAGTTACTGTCAGAAATAATTATGCTCCCATCTTTTGGGGCTTGCTAATGAAATGCTGGAACACTTTAGCTTCTACAGAAGCCATAGAGGTGAATATCCATCTATTTGCAGAAGGGAGTCTGGTTATTCAAATAGTACAGCATTTTGGGGTAGTACATTGTAAAAGAAGGAAAAGGAAGGTACTGTGAGCTAGTGTAAAGGCCTCTAAGGATCTGTGCTACACATGGAAAGACCTGAGGTAATTCTGGATTGTAACAGAGATCATTTCAGCCCCAGTGTTGCAAGATGCAGAAGGATAAAGCTAAGTAAAAATGCCTACACTGTTTTAACAGCTTGCCATACTGAATGAGGGAGCTTTTACTGCTTACTCCTGCTGTTGGCTTCACAAGTCAGTTCTCTCCCAATTGTGATGCCCACTGGACTGCTCATGAACTGATTCATTAGGCTTCATCAGTATGGCACAGAAGAATATTTACTTCTCTCAACTTCAGTTTGCTGCTGGATTATGGTGTTGAATTGACCCGTGGAGGAGTCAGACAAGCTGCAGATGTGGCAAAAGGTGATCCAGGGAGTATCTGCCCCTTTTGTGGCAGCAGAATGTTAAATCAGCTCAAGCTACCATGAGAACATAAATGGCCTGTTCTTGCTGCAGAATTAACTCCACTGTGGATGAACTGCCTTGAATCTTTCTATGGATTAAGAACAAGTTTTTACAGAAAGGCAATTTCTTCTGTGACTGTTTTCAGCTTTTGTCTTCCCAGGGCACTGATCTTTCACATATAGCAAGCACAGATTCTTCTGGTGGTTCTTCTAGCAAAGACTGGGATGCCAATGTGGAAAATAAGGAGAGTGGAGCAGAATTAGTGATGTACACATGGAAATCCTCTCAGGTGTTAGGGCATAATTGATATCAAATTATGTGTCTTTCTGTTCTGAGAAAGCAATAAACTGCAATTTAGTCATGTTGCAACTGCCTTAAGATGAGCATCCTGACCGTTTTTGCTTTCCTCATAGCTGCACTGGAGTGCTCTGAAGCCTACTAATATCCTAGTTTTTGCATGCTACAGGAGTAAAGGATAAGAGGGTTTTTTTCGTAGACTTAAGACACAGTCTTAAATTGTATTGCCTGTTAAATATCCCTCTTTACTGATGGTGAGTCACAGTTAGCCAATATGTATTCTTTGAATTTTACAGAATAGTGGTGTTGCTGTGGTTGTCACTGTTATATGTGTTTTGGCAATTTTGTCTGCTCCTAGCTGTTTATTCTTTAAGATCTTCTATTGCAGCTGGAAGAGATTTAGTATATGTAGTCAGAAGCACGGATCCATTTCAATTCTGTTGGTGAAGACGACATAATGGCTTTAAATTTTAAAAACAAGTTAAAAATAGGCACCACTGTTATGGACATTTGTGTTTGTTGTGTGATTGCATCGTAATGCAAAGTATGAAGCTTTTTTTTTTAATAGTTTCCTGTTGTGAATTTCATTTTCTCAGAAATGAGAGGCTAATAATTCTCAGTGGGATTTTTTGTGGTCAGATGTAAGAAATAAATATTTGTTCCAGAAGTTTACAATGTCTGTTTCAATTTTTGTCCTATTCAGGATAATTCTGTGGTTGGAGATTTCATGTTCTTTTATTTCTTTTAATTTCTTTTATTATATGGAGAAATTAGAATACTTTTGGCCTTAGATAGCACCATTTCTCCTGGGTAGTTTGAAGCACTTTATGCAGGCTACTTCTTTTAATCCTCACTGAGTCTGAAGTACAGAGTCTTTCTGACTTGTCTGAGGTCACTGTAGTAGACAGGAAGGTCTCTGGTTTCCCAGTATCCTCTATCCTGACCACAAAACTACAATAACTTCCCCGAATCCAAAGCCTGTAGTACTCCTTAAGTCTACACTTGACTTTCAGATGATGAGCTAACTAGTTCTTGGTCTTTGCAACTGCTGCTACTGCAAAGGCAAGTTGTTTTGACAAAGGTAGTTATGCACTGTGTGCATGTAGAAGAAAATGCTGCTAGCGAAAGTTCCACTTACTGTATCATAATTTCTGCTGTCAGTAAAAAGTGGGGAGGGTTTTTTTTCCCCCCATTTGTCTGCATATTTCAAGCATTGTTTTTCCTTGAAAAATATACCGGGGCTCAAATGAACTGTCCCCCAAACACACACCTAAATATTTCACTGATTTTCAGTACTGCATACAAATCTGTAGTGTTGGCCTGAATCACAGCAGTCTTACTCTCTAGTGTCTTTAAAAAGAAACTGCACTGGTGTGAAATTGGAATGATACACAAGTAAATCAAACTCCTGAACTTTGTGTGATCACCATGTGAAGGACAAATTGAAGTACACTCAACCTCCTGATAAAAAAAGCAATTGAGAGAGCAATAAAAGGATATGCAGCTGTAGAAAAAAATATGAGCAAAGGACAGAGTTCAGATTAAAGACAGAAGTTGAAGAAAGGCAAGGCAAGAAATAAACAACTCTTTAGAATAACTCTTGTGAAAGTCCTGCAGTGTAAGGGGAAAAATGCTTTCTCCTGCCCTGACCTTTAAAAGAAGTCATCAGTTCTCTGAAACTCTATGTGAAAAGGAAGTGCTAACATCTGTTTCCCCATGTTTAGCCAGTGAATTTGATATTGTTTGAAGAAAGAAATTTACTTCAAGAATTCAGTCACATTGGCTGTTCTACCCAGCAGTGTAAGGAAAGCCCTCTTCTGCTGAGCCTTTTTATGTTGAAAATGCATCATTCTAGTGGAGCTTGAAACAAGCACTAAACTAAATTGATTGAAATAAGAGTCTGGCAGATTTCAGGGTGAATGAAATCTGATCTGTGGTGTCCACTTCTTCCCTCAGTCACTACAAGATTAATTACTTCAGTTGTAAACACCTTTCCTTCTTCTCTTGTTAACAGATACCTTAATAATTCCAACACCACTGTGGTTCCGTTAAAATTACCATCTTCCTCTCATCCTTCAAGTATGAGGTCAATGAAATTAGTGACTCTGAGGAGACCTGCCATGTCTACTTTTTTTTTCTTTGTATGTGAATGGCAGGCATGAGAGGGCAGGTCCCATTATGTCTTAGTCTATTTTCATTGCTGAATATCATTATCACAAAAAAAGATCTCCTCACACATGCTTCAATTGCTATGCAAGAAGTGCAAACCAAACACATTTCCTACACCTCCATAGCGGAAGACTGAAGTGAAAGGATGTATGGCAGTAGGTACGTATGGGGATCAGTTGAGTATGTCCTGCCTGAATCTTACTGGTGACACAGAATTCAGCTCTGTCAAAGTATTCAGCGTTACAGCATTTAACTCGCAGGTTCTTGCCCTTTGGTGGCTGCTGATGGTCAGTGAAATTGATGTAGACTTTAGGTTTTGTTGCTAAAAGACTACTAAAACAAACCCGTTGATGAGAACTTACAGGATCTTTCATGGATGCTAAGAAGGAGCTGCAAAGGTTGGCTGTATTCTGCATCCAAACCTGTAAATGTGATCATCTGAATAAAATTACATTAGTTTTCTGTAGAATGTATGTGACATTTCATATGTTATGTTATTAATGTTGATATGTTAAAGGAGCACCTACAGCCTCAGATGGGACTGATGCTATGCATATGTAGGGATGCCCATGAAATATGGCACTGTAACCATACATACCTGACTGAAGGTTTTATATGAGTATTTTACCAATCATTTCTTCCTCACCTGAAGAGCTTAAATAAAGGCAGTCTGACTTACTATAGCATTTCATTTAGTCCTTGGAGAAATTGTGTTCTACGTTCTGAACCCACAGGGTGAATCCTTTAGACAGTCCTGCAGAGAGGGTTTAAAACAGAAATGTTACCAATAGCAACTTGTTCTTCTGTTGGAACAAGCCAAAGTTATTTGAAAAGACAGCATAGAAATAGAGAAGCTGGGGAGAATGAATGAAAAGCTTGTATATTGGTATTTTGAAAATATAAATGAAACAGCCTTAAATTGCAGGGGGTTTGATAGGAAAATGAAAGTGAACAATCTCTCCTACATAAATTTTATAGAATTGCATCCTGACTATCGTCACAGCTCTGTGACTAGCCTTCCTCACAACGTCCATATTATCCCTCGTCTGATGCTCTTGGACACCTCAATATCAGCTTCCTGGACATCACAGTCAATCAACACCATCTGTTATTGTCTAACATTATTGTCTAGATTTTACAGGATCTAGTGATGTGCTGGTACAGGGGTGGCGGGGTTGGCAATGTCTGTAGGGTTGGTGTTCTACTAGACAAAGGATGAGGACCACATGACCACTCTTGCTCTTCTACATGCAACTATTAAGTCTTTTTAGAGCTAGTCTGCAGAGAGTAAGTTACATGAGGGAGAGTGAAGGAGAATGCAGTAATTGAAGATTTCTGGAAGCAAAAGGTAGAAGAGAAGAATTAAATTTCTGAGAACTTGCATGTATAAGTAATGAATCTTGGAATATCTTATACATGTTACTAACCCTGAAACAAAAGAAAATAGTGATAATACACGCACGTTCTTTAAAAATGCTGTTAAGAAAGCATGATCGAGAGATGAGAAGATTTCCTAATTTTCCAGTACTATTTACATGTAGCCACCAGATGGCAACCACAGACTGCCCACCAATCTGAGTATATTTGCCTCCTCTTTGTTTAACTTCTGTGACTGAAGACTGTAGTTGGACAGAGCCGCTTTGCTTTCAAGGAAGTCAGCAAAAAGAAATACAACTGTAAAATGAACATCACGAGTTTGGTTCTTCTGATTTCCACTTACACTTGCCTTATATAAGTGCAGCTACAGCATTTACAATTTGGGAAAGTGAGGAATCAGGCCTGCTGAATTTGTATGTGTGCAAAGATGTGCCTGTGTCATGCATTTAAATCCGTAGAGTAAATTCATCCTTTGAGAGTTACATTCTTCTCACAGCTCTTTTTCTGGTCTGGTTAGGTAAGGTCAGGTCAGGTCCTCAGCTTGTGATATACATTCAATCAAGTTATATTGGCCTAAGCTAGTGAAAACAATACTCCTAGTTTTACAGCATCTGGTGTCATGCAGCCTACCGACTACACCGACACTCATTAAATCTCATACCTTCAATGTGTGAGACTCTGTTCAACTTTCTTCACCCCCATACATTCTTTCCTTCCTTCTTATGCCTTCTTTCATCCTCCATCATGCCTACTGAGTGGGCGGTACAGCAGTACTATGACTTACTTGGAGTATGCCTCCTATGGGGAGCCTGCTAGGATCCCATCTCCTTGTTTCAGCCCAGCCTTCCACTCTTGTATACTAATGTTAAAAAAACCCCTCTGTTCTTCCACTCTGACATCATCAGTAGCATGAAAGTTGAAGTGTGACTTACGTGCCTTGAAAGCAGATTCTTAAATTCTTCAGTCAGAGAGATGATTATCAGCATTTTGGAGAGGTGGAGTTCTGCTGGACTGGACCCTGTGCAGATTTGTCATGGGATGGGACCTTCTCAGAAGAGGACTTACAGCCTAAATAGTGTGAGAGAGTTATCACCAGGATGAGTAGGGACACGTCCAAGGTCATAGAGTTTATCAAGACAGAGCCAAGAGAGATCCCAGGTATTCCAAGTTACTAGCACTGTAGCATTCACCGAACGAACAATATCACTTAAGCCTATTGTTTTCCTGAGCTCTTAGAACTGGTTTTAATTTCAGTGTAGTGGCTACTTAATTTAGAAATTACTGTCCAAGGAGGACACAAGAATAACAACACAAGAAGCTGAGTTTTCCTGTGAGCTGCCAGATGTGTGCTTTGTATTTGGCTTTTATTTTGCCTGTGTGCTGTGAGTTTTTCTGAGTTGGCAGTATTTGAGGAACATACAAAAACCCAGCATTTTAATACTCTTGCTGCAATGGATAATTTGGGTAGGCAGCCTGGGAGGGGCCATAAATAACAGACACGTGCACAAAACAAAATGAGGCCTAGTGACTAAATGACATTTGTTTATTTCCAGAAGAAATCTCTTTATATTAGTGGAGCTTCTCTGTATTTCCTGGATGCAAAGAAGGGCAGCAGATGGCTCTCTAAATCTAATTGGACTTTGGCTAGCCTTGAGAGTATTGATCTAAAAGGATTGTGGGATTTTTATTTGGTTCTGTAAATACCTTTTTTCCTTAAAAGGAAAAAAAAAAAAGTAGCCTTGAAAGGAAGTTTAAATCCAAAAGAAAAACTTGCATGGATGAATGGATGACAAGAAAGGATGCTAGAACTTCCCCAAAACTGCTTTGTAATGTAGGATGATGCAGGGTAGGGGGAGCGCGTGTCTTTTCTCTATGGCAAAAAAAATCAAAACTTTTTGCGCAGTTGGGGATTTAGGATGTGGTGATGACTGGGGAGTCTTGCGCTTGTGTAGGCTGAGGAAGTGACAAGCCAAATAACATAATTTTCTTTTCTTCAGTCACCATGTGATGCGGATGAACAAAGGGAGGGTTTCCTCCTTGCTGCAGAACTACTTTTCTATAGAAAAGTCTAATCTCCAGCACGACATCCTGGCCATTAGCAAGCTCCTGGCTCAGCAGGCTCTGGTGCCACTCTGAGGTTACTCCAGGCTTGATGGAAATCAAGTCATGTACAAGTTTAAATGGAAAATTGTATTACAGTACTGGGATCACAGTCTCTCATAGTAGGACAGTGTGCTCTTTAACAGGATCCTGTTGGACTGTAAATCTGTAGCTGAAGTGCAGTGCCACAGGCTTTTCTCTTGCTCTGTTTGCCTCATGGAAAGGTGCAGCATGGTGGTGGGATACAGCTCAGGTCAGCTAGTTGCAGCCAACACATTAAATCAGTTAGCAGGAAGGAAGCTGTGATGATGTACCTTGATGTACCTAGGAGGGAGCACGAAGTGAGAGCCACTTGCATGGGTCCCACATACTTATGCCCTCTCTCTTACACATTGGCTGAAGGAGAGTGCAAGAGGCTGAAGCAGGGTGCAGTCTTGGTTCTGTGAGCAGCTATTTCAGTTTTCTTATCCTTAGTTTTGATCTGAGGACTGGTCTTCAAAAGGGACATGGCTGTGAAGTTGATTCCTAAGTAGCTGCTTGTCTCAGTTCTACCTTAAACAGCAGCCTACACATGTGAAACGCTGCACAGATGAGAAATCACAGGCCCACTTCTTTCCTTCCCATGTATTTTGTTTGCTGGTAGCTTTTCTGAAAGGCTTTACCATTGACTGCTTCCTGACCTACTTTATTTCACATGTGGAGACCGGGAAGGATTTCAGCAGTTACTGTTCATTCTCTTCTGAAAAGAGAAGCTGGCAATACTATTTTTATTTTCATCTTAGAAAAAAGAATGTTACTCATGTCCTAAGGCAAGGTCATCATTTGCCTTCAGTTTAGGTAATGTGAAAGAACACGCCTATTAGAGCTTTTGCTTTGAATATTAACTGCCAGTCCTTCACTAAAATAAAAGATGCTGCATCCTTATATCTTCAGGATGTTTTGAGTCCAACATGGATACCCTGAGCTGTTAGTGCCTTTCTGTTTCCAGTCTTGAAGATCAGGTGTTCAATCTTGAATAGCTAAGCTACTGTTCATTTCTATTAGAGCTTTTGAGATTTCCTAATGTCTTTAAAAAAACAAAACAAAACAAAACAAAACAAAGCAATTTCACACAGCTGAGAGTATAAAACTGACCCTCACTGCTGTGAAACAATATCATGATTCATAATAAAAGAATTGTTTTTATTCAAGTTAGTATTGCACTAGAGCAGTGGTAAAACCTGACCTCCTAGAATATATATTGTATAATTCATAGATCTCTAATAGCTGCTATATTATAGATGTCTTCACTTTCAGTAGACAGATACACAGGAAAGAAGGAACATGTTATATTGCTATTACTTAAGAGGGACACAGACTATAGAGTACTGCAGGAACTGTAAATTACTTGCCAGAGTCCTCTTTGCTGCAAAACCAGAGTTATATTATTCTCTAAAAATGCATTTGCAATGGTACTGTCTATGGAATATTTACATCTTGAAAGATCCTTGAGGTTGCTAAGTGCTTTCGTTGAGGGTGGGACATATTTTTTTATGTTAGATAAAGTACTCTTGCAGACTTCTTTATCTGGTATTTTGCTGGGCTGTTGGGATACTTCATCATTTTGTGAATGGAGTCACTAGTAAGGATGAGAGAGACCTGGTTACACAGGATATGGAGAAGGCTGAGGTACTCAATGACTTTTTTGCCCCAGTCTTCACTGGCAAGTGCTCAAGCCTCACTGCCCAGGCCGCAGAAGGCAAAGGTGGGGACTGGGAGAATGAAGAGCCGCCCACTGTAGGAGAAGATCAGGTTCGAGACCATCTAAGGAGCCTGAAGGTGCACAAGTCCATGGGACCCAATGAGATCCATCCGCGGGTCCTAAGGGAACTGGCGGATGAAGTTGCTAAGATGCTATCCATCGTATTTGAGAAGTCGTGGCAGTCTGGTGAAGTTCCCACTGGCTGGAAAAGGGGAAACATAACCCCCACTTTTAAAAAGGGAAAAAAGGAAGACCCGGGGAACTACAGGCCAGTCAGCCTCACCTCTGTGCCTGGGAAGRTCATGGAACACATCCTCCTGGAAGCTATGCTAAGGCACATGGAGGACAGGGAGGTGATTCGAGACAGCCAGCATGGCTTCCCCAAGGGCAAGTCCTGCCTGATCAACCCAGTGGCCTTCTATGATAGAGTGACTACATCAGTGGACATGAGAAGGGCTACAGATGTCATCTATCTGGACCTCTGTAAGGCCTTTGACATGGTCCCCAACAACATCCTTCTCTCTAAACTGGAGAGGTATGGATTTGATGGGTGGACTGTCCAGTGGGTGAGGAATTGCTTGGATGGTCACATCCAGAGGGTAGTGGTCAACGGYTCAATGTCCAGATGGAGAYCRGTGAYRAGYGGYGTCCCGCAGGGGTCCGTACYGGGACCAGTACTGTTTAATATCTTCATCAATGACATAGACAGCGGGATYGAGTGCACCCTCAGCAAGTTTGYCGATGACACCAAGCTGAGTGGTGCGGTCGACACGCCTGAGGGATGGGATGCCATCCAGAGGGACCTGGACAAGGTCAAGAAGTGGGCCCGTGTGAACCTCATGAGGTTCAACAAGGCCAAGTGCAAGGGCCTGCACCTGGGTCGGGGCAACCCCCTGTATCAATACAGGCTGGGGGATGAAGGGATTGAGAGCAGCCCTGCCGAGAAGGACTTGGGAGYACTGATGGAGAAAAAGCTGGACATGAGCCAGCAATGTGCGCTCGCAGCCCAGAAAGCCAACCGTATCCTGGGCTGCACCAAAAGAAGCGTGGCCAGCAGGTCGAGGGAGGTSATTCTGCCCCTCTACTCCGCTCTGGTGAGACCCCACCTGGGGTACAGCGTTCAGCTCTGGGGCCCTCAGCACAAGAAAGACATGGACCTGTTGGAGCGGGTCCAGAGGAGGGCCACAAAAATGATCAGGGGGATGGAACGCCTCTCCTATGAGGAAAGGCTGAGAGAGTTGGGGTTGTTCAGCCTGGAGAAGAGAAGGGTTCAGGGAGACCTTTTTGCAGCCTTTCAGTACCTGAAGGGGTCTTATAAGAAAGATGGGGACAAACTTTTTAGCAGGGCCTGTTGTGACAGGACAAGGGGGAACGGCTTTAAACTAAAAGAGGGTAGATTTAGACTAGATATAAGGAAGAAATTTTTTACAATGAGGATGGTGAAACCCTGGCACAGGTTGCCCAGAGAGGTGGTAGATGCCCCATCCCTGGAAACATTCAAGGTCAGGTTGGATGGGTCTCTGAGCAACCTGATCTAGTTGAAGATGTCCCTGCCCATGGCAGGGGGGTTGGTCTAGATGACCTTTAAAGGTCCCTTCTAATCCAAGCTATTCTATGATTCTATGATGCTATGGTGCTATGGCGCTTAGCCAGGCAATTGCTTTTAACAGGAGAAATGTTTGAGAAGCTCAGTTTGACTGTTGGTCCTTGCCTTGATCCTACTGATTCAGGAACTGGTTGGCAAGGACTGTACTCTTGGACCTTTTTGATGTGTTCTGTGCTGCATGGCAACAGAAGAGCTCAGTGGTTATTTTTACCAGATGTTATACATGAGGAAATTCCATCTTGCATATTTGTTTTTTTAGAAAAGAAACATCTTGAATGTTTATTATTATTACAGAAGATATCTGTTTATATTCCAGTGAGCAATGTTGGTGCTACTCCTGAGATCACGTGAAAATGCCTCTGCCTTTACATCCCCATCCTTTGCAATATATGCTCTTATATCTTTGCCTGTTTCTCATATGCCAATCTGGAATGCATGTCTGGGGGGAGAGAGTGTTATCTAACAACTGCAATAGAAACCTGTGTTAAGACTTTCCAAAAAATGGCTAGTTATTGCAAGAATTCAATTTGAGAGAAAGCAAAGGACCTTATCTTTTTGTTGCTGTTGTTCATTTGGTTTTGCAAACAGGCATGAGAATCTACTTTTGGAAAATGAGTCTTTCTGAGTTGTGTGAAAGTTCGCATCTGAGATCCTGTCTTTACTCTGGCTCTGACGTGCTATGTCAACTGGAAAATGATCCCCTGTGTTATTTTGGGGACTCACTCTTCTACAGAATAAAACACACTCAATTTTATTCAATTTTCAGTTTTGTTCACATAAATGTATAAAGCAGACCTCAAATGAAAATTGTTAGTGAAACAGGTCTTGTTTTTTCACTCATTTGTACTCTTACAACTATGTAGAGGACAGTAGAGCAAAGGGAGAAAGTGATCAGGCTAGGAAAGAAAGACTGCTTCTGCAATCATAGCGATAGCATAGCAATTGTACCTACAAAATTCTTATCAAATAACTGAGTTATGCCTTGGAACAAAGGGAGGAGGCAGAAAATGAGATGGGCATAGCTGAAAGGGTCTGTTCAACAGCCTAGTTCAACAACAGATTGGCTAATCAGATTCACTGCCATCCACTGAATTTCACCCCAAAATAATTTGGAGGGTAGTTTTGTCAAAGAACTGCAGTGTTTTCTGAGTGTTACACCATAAAGAAAACATTGCAGTGTTCCAGGCCAATGGTCTGGAGGATGTGAATGGTGCTGTGAGGTTAGAGATGAGCACTTTACATTAGGTCAAGGAATGTTGTGCTGTTGCATATACCTGTTTTCTAACTAATGTCTGTGTTTTGTTTCTAACATACCCTAGGGTACTATGACCCATAGACTCCTCTGTGTATGAAATATAAGAGAATTCAGCAGAAGGTGAGGGAGTCTCAAACCAGAATATTGCCCACTATGCTGTGATGTGGCACCCTTTCCTTCTACACAGTCCACTCTATCCCATCTCCACCACTGTCTCACTCAAACAATGAAGCTCCCCCTACCTTCACCCTTTTTTTTCCTCTTTCTACACATCACTCAGCAATATAAATCAATGTGACTTAGTTGTCTCTGCAGATTGTTGACAGGTACTCAGATACCAGTCTATTTTATAAATGAGATCCTATTCTATTTTAGGTCAGCAAATCTACCTAGGCTGAGGCAATTGCTTTCCAGTTGCTCTGTGCTCCTGTAAAAGTCGCTGTCATAAAAATTTACATCAGGAGGATGTGAACTTGTTCCCTTCCTGGCCAAAATTTGTGCCACAGTATTTATAAGAGCTTTGAATAGTCTTACTCATTTTTCAAATGATTCAGGCAAACCCCCCCAATATTTGACTTTTAATTCTGTGTATATTCATGTGCTATCCTTGTCCCCGTAGTGTCTGAACTCCTTTTAGTTAAAAATCAGACTAAAGCCTGATGTCTGTGAGGCTCCCTGTTTTCTCTCCCTGGAGGAATTTACAGTTGTGTATCCTATCCACTGGACCATTAGGGCAGCAATAGTATTCCTGAATTTAATCTTTCTTCACACACTGCCTTGGTAATATCTAGTAGTATTGTAGCATTGTTGCATTAAAACCTTTTTTACATTTTTTTTGCTAGCATTCTTGTCTGGATCTGGTCCTTTAAATTTAATAGGCAACTATGAAATGATAAACCTGTCGTCAAAACTGCTGCTTGGTATAGCTTCCATAGAAAATTTCTGTTGACCTTTGGACATGTATTCTGATGTCATGCTTTCAGAATACTTTTCATGATGATTTCCAGAGCAGTGATATTTGGATAAAAACCCTTTGAATTGCAATGTTTTCAAGTAAGGGTGTGAAGACAGATGATGCTTAGTTTCTAAATCATGCACCATTTATTTGAGATGAGTCAGTTACGTGGTTAGATGTCTGTCTTCTTGCATCCTGTTTGAACAGTGTTTATAGACTTGAGTCCTGCTTTTATTAAAGTCAGTGAGAAATCTCGAACTGTAATGAAAGTAAAGCTACACCTCTTTGTTTAGGACTCATTTTAGGATAGCTGCCAAAGCCCACAAATGATACGAAGAAATCTTAAGATGGTGTGGTCTAATGCCACAGTATAAATTCAGGTTTTAAATTTTGTTGTATACATCACATGCATACATTTTCTTGGGTGGTTTTTAAATAATAATGGTGAAAGAGTTTGTTTCATTTATAATGAAACTTCCCTGTGCAGTGTTTGTAGCCTGCGAATTGCAGTTCTGTGTTAGGATGAGCGCCAAAAAGTGAAACTACTAGGGAACAAATAAGCAATTCATTTGTAACAGCAATACTGTAACAGCAAATGTAGAATGACATAATTGGAGTGAAATCAGTTTGCTCTTGACAAGCTAAGAAGCTGGGATTTTTTGTGGGATTAGAGCTCTACATTAGGAAATTCACATGTTTTCCTGTACATCGTAGTCTGGGTGGGTTATCCTTCCCATTATTAAGGTTGGCTAGGATGATTTTTCTAAGTTAGATAAGAATTTGATCAGATTTGATAGCTTTTTTAAGAGCAGGACTAATGGCCTTTACTATCCAGGATTAATGTGTGTGTCTCATGAGTAGTTTAAGTTTGAAGACCCTGTCACAAAGTCTCCATTATGATTAAACCTGTCACTAACTGAAAGCCAGGTCAATCTCAAAAAGATTTTCAAATATAATGTATCATGCTGCCAACATCCTTTTCTTGCAGGACATTTATACTTGTCATTATAGTAGCTGTCTGAAATGAACATCAGTAGTGATATCAGCCCTTTGTGAACTTTGCAAAGATGTGGTACCTCTTTTTAGAAAGGGCAGCAAGAGTGGAAGGAAGTTCTTACTGGACTGAGTTTGGTTTTTAATTAGTGTTTTTTCTACTCTGGGCAGTGGGGCACACTGGTGGTAAGAATTTAGGGACAGTAAAGTGCCAGTGTTGCCATGTATAATGAAAAGATCTTTCTCCTGCCAAAATAGGGGTGAAAAATACCAATCAGCTTCCCTAAGAGGGCCAGACTCTGGATTTACCTGTTGTTTGTATTTCTCCTTTCTTCAGTTATTTTCCTTTTTTTGCCTTGGGTTTCACACTAAACAACTGCCTTTTTGTGCCTCTTTTTAAGTAACTTCTGTTCACTATTCAGCACAACTTCTACAAAAATTAAATAGAAATTACGGGTTGACTCAGTGCTTGAATCTTAGGCCATTTCAACCAGCATCTTCATTCTGTAGCATTTTTCTCTCAGTAGTCTCACTAAATGTATTATTTTTTGTTTACAAATTTTTTAAGCCTGCCTTGGTGTCATATGGTTGGGTTACATTTCTGTAACCCTAATCAAGTGCCATCATTTGTCCTCATGCATCTCTAGCATTCAGCTATGTACATTGACTCAACAGTGCCAGGAGACAATAAATGATGATGATTTTGTTCATGAGAGACCAAGTATCTGAGATCTGTTTTCACTCACAGTTTGAAATGGGCGCAGTCCTTTCTGCAGCAATGTCTGTCGCTGAAGGGCATGTCCAGGACTTTACAGCCAGCTTATTTAAAATAAGTTGTATAATTTGAAGCAGGGATCCTGAGGCCTGGCCATCCCTTCCTGGGCTTAAAATGGGTGTAAGGGAAAGACTTCAAAACAAGAAGACTCTCTGCTGCGCATTTGACTGATGGCATCAGACAGAGTGGGTACAAAAACAGTGCCTGTATGAAAGCAGTGAGCTTATAGAAGTGCAGAGAGCAGAACTGATGATGAACTTAAATAAACCCCAGAGAGATGCTTATTGGACTTGAGTATCAGTGTGTGATACGCTGTATGGTCTTTCTGTTACTAGAATGCCAGGGATGCTGTCTTCGTCTGTCTGTTCTTGTGGGAAAGATAATCCATCATTGACATTGCCCTTTTTTCCTCTCAATGTGGCAAAAGGAGCAGGCATCATATCCACAGTGCATGTATATCTGGGTGAATCTCCCTCTGCAGCGACAAACTGGTGGTGGGGCCAACACTGTCAGTGAGGCTTATGGGGCTTTTGGAGCCTGGTGCAGAAATCTTGCATGCACGGGAAGTCACCAGACGTGCTGCACATTCACTGTCCACTCAGTAGGTCTTGCACAGCTGCTGTTAGGGCTATTTTGTGCTGGGCCCCTTTCACATGATGAGTCTAGGACTGACATGATCCATGACTGAAAACAGCACTGGCAAACTTACTATCTCTTATATCCCAGAGCATCCAGGCTGACTGAAAAAGCTCAATAGTCACTGGAGCTCAGAAGCCCTCATCCCAGGTATCTGCTGCAAAATGGCAAACCTGTAAAAATGCATGAAGTAGTTGTTTTTCTCTTTACATTGCTCTTGGAGTTGGTCAGAAGAAACCTTTCACACTCTTCCAAACTTTCTTTGGAGGAAGATCCCAGTTCTCCCTTCAAGGTACCCATAAAATGAGCAAGCCACTGTCATCAGGCTGTCTTTTCCTCCTCTAAGGTTCGTATGGTGTTTTTACAGGATTTTAGACACCTTGTGAATGTACAACTTGCAATGCTTGTCGGTTTTGCTGACAGTGCTTCCACAAACTCTGTGTGTGTGTGTGTATTTCCTTATCTGGTCTTCAAAATAATACTTGGGTCTGTCAGCATATCCTTCTGCATTTTTGCAGAAAGCCAGTTAACCCCTCTGTGCCCCTTTAAAAGCAGCTAGAATTCATTTGCTAATGCTCACTGAAGTGCAACTGCTTTACTCCTGTATCTTAAAATAGCATTTTTAAACTCCTGTAGTTAATAGCTTCCTTAGAAACCTTCCTCTAATCAGAATAGCATTGCTGAAGCTTTGCAAAGGCATGTGCCCTTTGTTTCCTCCCTGGAGCCCTAAAAATTTAAGGTTTTTTCCCCTGGATATACCACCTTATAGCTAATGAAGCCCTTGGGTATTCCAGGACAGGAAAGCTAAGCAGGTTCATATTCTAAAGCTGTTCTCTATAGCTCTAGTTAAACATAGTATTTATGTCCTTACCCTTTAAGAACGCTGATTTCAGTGGAGGCTTTCAGTCAGGTTTTTAATTGGGCATGGGTTCCTGTGTAATTCAAAGGCCTTTTCACGATTTCAGTTTATTTTTTAGAAATAATATAACTTATGATGATATTTGTGTATTATATGTATGTTCTACTCTTGTGTATCCAATGCGAAAAGATAACCTATTCTCCATGTTTTTAATTAATGAAACAGCAATAAAAAGAAACTTCCTACATTGGTTGGTCAGAGCTACACACCTGCATCTAAACAAAGGGGTCTTAAGGATTTAAGTTACCTCCCCGTATTCTTTTTCTTCACGTATTTGCCAGGACTTTTTTAAGGAACAACACTAAAATTTCCTTATTATTTTCCCTTTTATCATTTTTTCCTCAAAGTCTAAAATCCCAGTTTGTTAACTGAAGCCATCCAAAGGGAGCCATGCTAGGAGAGGAAGAAACAGAAAACGTCCAAAGAAGATTAAAATAACTGTGCTGAAACCACCTCATAACTTGGCTTGGTTACCAGCTCTCAGCCCAGAGCAGTCCAAAATTTGCTCTGGTATTTCATTCACTTGAGTATTTCACAAAATGGGGAACTCAAGTTTTTTTTTTCAATTTGTCTTTTGGCAGTCTAAGTGAAGTGGTAATTTATGCAGTTGCCTATCTGAAGTATGTCACTACTCAAAGGTCTTCAGATGTCATAAGCCCACATCTGAAAATGAATGAATATCTGTATTGTCTCCATTGTATCTAACATTTTTCACGTCAAGGAAATATGCCTAGTAAATTAACAACAGGCCAGTTGTACTAAGCAGTATTCCATGATGCTATCTCCTTAGTTGCTTCAGCTGTCTATCCACTAGCTAACAAGCAAAACTGTGTGATACCATTTTAATACCTTCAGAGTACGCTGCAGAGATGCTCCAGAATTTAAGAATTGTTCTTAGCATGCCGGAATGTTTATACTGAAGTTAGAGAAAGTATTAGACTGCTGCATCATCTAACCTATCTGAGATATTCCTAGCTTCTTGTTTGCTGCAGAATATAGCCATCTAAAATGGTTAATCTTTACAAGAGGCAGAGATTAATCAGGCAAATCAAAATAAAGAAGAAATTCACAAGTATGATGAGATGCATCTGCAAAATGAGGATGTTAGATCAATGTTAATTAAATAATGATTTTTAAAAGGCACATGAGCAATAAATTTAATAAATGCAACATGTTTTTTCTTACCTTTAACACCTGTTATATTTGTGTGTATTTCTTTCATTAACAACGCTTGTCATCTTACGTGTGGCAAACTCTTGTCGGCTTTTTTCCTTTGTATATTGTTTGAAACAGAAAGCAATATATGAAAGAAAACTGGATAGGAAGAGGAAAATTCCTAACAAAAAAAAAAAGGATTTAAAAATGCTTTTATTTCAAAAAATTAAAAAAAGCACACCTAAAATTTTTGCAAGAGTTTCTTTGTCGAAATCACCATTTTCCTTTTTTTTTTTTTTTTTTTATTTTTACAAAATCCTTTTTGTCCACTTGAAAATCAAAATGTTCCTGTAACAAAATCACTAGTTTTAGATAACCATTTGGGAAAAAAAGAAGAGGAATAGAACCTTTTTCAAGCAGAGGTGGGAAGGGAATCCTATTGTAAAAACTTTTAATTGACTTTTGGTTTACTCTAGGCAGCTGAATTTCCAAAAGTTAAGACTTGAATGTTTTCCTGAGCCCAATTCAGAGCACACTGAAGTCTCTTAAGAGCCGTGGCAGCAAGTGATAGTGGTGAAGATAGGTGAAATGGGATAGAAAATCTGAAATTAACTGAATGCCTTTTAAGCATTTCAAGTGATATTCACTACAATATAAATTGCAATACTGAATCTTGAATTAACTCTGAGCCTGTATAATTCTTCAGTATAGACTTTCCTTATTCCACATAGAATCTACCCTTTGCAGGTGAGTTTTAGGTTGTGTATTACGAAAAAACATTGAACAACTCTGGCTCAGTAATTTCCTAAGCCAGAATTCATTACAGCCAGTGAGTGTAGTCTGAAGAAGAAGTACTACTATGTGTTTGTCCTGTTATTACACTCTTCTGTTTATAGCTTTTGGAAATAAAATTCTGGACTACAAGAACCCTTGAGTTGACCTGGTATGGTTGTTCTTTGGCAGTCTAATTAATTAGCTCATGAATGAAAAATAGGAAGAGACTACCCACAGTGAGGGCATAATCTCCTTTTTTGGAGGCTTTTAAGGGCAGGTGACACAAATTTATGTGGCTTTTGAGGGGAGAGAAAATGACTGAGCAGGGAGATGGGCTCTATTCTTCAGTTGTACTTCATGATTACAATGTCAAAAGTCAGGGAAATGTGCCAGGAAAAGGCAAGAGTGTGCTATTAGAAAAGAGCATAATCTGAAGTATTTTTTCCAGTCACTTGTGCCAGTGACATACATGAATAATCCAGCCACTAGGGATAATGTGATAATGGCAATGCCATTGTGGATTGCATTTGTGTCACAGATGTCCACTGCTCACGGCCCTTCTCCATATTAGAAAAAGGGAAGATGTTTTTTCCAGGTGAGCTGATAATGCTCTTTCAGGCAGGCAAGCAAGCTTCATCACTCACTGAATAAGCAATAATATATTGATCATTCAGGAAACATCTCCTTTAGAGCTGCTTGCCCTGGAAAATCAATCCTTGACTAATTGGTGCATTTTGTAGAGGCAGAATCTCCAATAAGTCTTAAATGACTTGCATTTTACGTTGTGTACTTTCAACTGGGTGTCTTGTGTTTTTTTATAGAGGATACTTAAATATTTATTCCGAGTTCACTGTTTAGTGTTAAAAAATTGTACTAACGCCCTTTTCTTAGATCTTCAATGACCTCAGATCTTTTAAGTTTCTCAGATCTTCTCAGAGTTGGGAAGAAAATGGAGCTTAAGTAGGTAAACTTCCACTGTACTTCCACTATACCCTGAGGAGCAGAGAACTGCAGATGGCTTCCAGTGGTGAAGAGAGAGGCTGAGCATTAGGACAATTTTAAAATTGTATGTGGACTGAAACATTTTAATAAGCTATGTAAGGTACTGCAGAATACTTTCTCTTCTGTAATGGAGCATTCTTCTGCTCTTCAGCAAAAACACAGTTTAACTTATGTTGATAGAGCTGGTGGCTGATTGTACTTTACAGTCATCATTCAAGGGTCTAGAGCAAATTGTTGTGTTAATGAAATAAGTCACCAAGTGAACTAGAAAAATATAATATTATCACAGCCTTGCTCTTTTCCCAGAACTGATTCAAATGAATCTTGGCAGCTTGGGATTTTCATATCAGAAAAGTCCATAAACAGTTATTTAATTTGCTATCAGTATTGTCCCTCATAAGCCTTTCAGTAGAGATATATCTGAATCTCGTGCAGCAAAAAATCTGGCAAGCAAGATAAGTATAAGAAATAAAATGGGCATAATCAAAATTCTGTGGCCTGACACTAATAAAGAGTGATAAAATCCACTTATCACATGACCCCTCCTAGATTTGGTATCTATGTAGCAAAATAGAGTCGTTAGCTGCAAGTCCATAGCTATCTTTTTCTATCCAATCAATGGAAATGTCTAGAGAGAAAAAATGGCATATATTGGAGAGGCTGCAATTGCATTTCAGAGCCATATAAAAATCTATGACTTAAACATCAAACAATGAATCTTCAACTGAAATGCTTCTTTGTATTATCTGAAAATGTTAAAGTTGGAAGTACATAAAAAGTCATAGACAGATGTCTAAGTGCCTTCTGAAGTGGATAGGGCTGCCTGAAAAACCTCTCTGAACCTGACTTAAAGGGAGGACTTGATCATAGAAAATAGGGTTGCAAAGGAGCACAGATGACGAAAAGACAGTATACATGAAGGTATACATGAAGTAGGTGTACATGTGTTGTGGTTTAACCCGGCAGGCAGTCAAACACCATACAGCCGCTCGCTCACTCCCTTCTCCCCTCAGTGGGATGGGGGAGAGAATCGGGGAAAAAAAAAAAG
>JAYKAV010002941.1:543469-598197 GCA_035582835.1 Phoebastria nigripes | reverse complement strand
GGTATGGAATACCCCATTGGCCAGTTGGGCTAGCTGTCCCGGCTATGCTCCCTCCCAGCTTCTTGTGCACCTGGCAGAGCATGGGAAGCTGAAAAGTCCTTGACTAGTAGACTACTTAACAACAACTAAAAACATCAGTGTCTTACCAACATTCTTTTCATACTGAATCCAAAACACAGCACTAGGAAGAAAATTAACTCTATCCCAGCCGAAACCAGGACAACATGAAATGGACTTAATTTCTGACAGGTGCCTATCCAACAAATCCTTAAAATCTTCTATGGTGGAGGTTCCACCAACTTTGACTGACAATTTATTCCTGTGCTTCATTGTCCTTATTGCTAGGAAGCTTTTCTTTTCCAATGTTGAACAAAATCTCTACTGCTGTAATTTAAAACACTAATACTGGATTTACTCATGGTAGGCAGAGAGAGGAGTTTATTCCCTTTATCTTTTTATGGCTACCTCTTACATATTTGAAAAGTCAATACACATCTCCCTAGTCTTCCCTCTCTAAAGAAAACAGTTCAATTTTTTTCTTTCTTCTAGTAAATTTTGGTTTGTTTTTACTAGCCCTGTTCCCTGAAATTTCTCCTGTTGATCCACGTCCTTTCTGGATTGCCATGTAGAAAATTAAGTGACTTTACATACCAGACATGCAAAGAGGTGTCCTGGAAGAGATACAGATGGTAGACGATAGTCTTTAGTCTGCCAGAATGGAATGCTCCCAGATTCATGCATTTGGAAAATTGAAATGCAGGCATAGGTGAAGCTGTGCTTAATCAGTCAAACTAACTGTCATTGAACTTCATCAAAACCTGACACCCCAGATAAGGTTGTCAGGCATTCCCAGATAATATGTCAATTGCATTATGAATTCAATATATCTGGAGTCAGATTCTGCTGCACCACACCCTTGTGAAGCTGAGAGTTCTGTGCTTTAGAAGGTATGAAGTGAAGTATGAAGTAACTGTCATTTCTTTTGAACAGGCTGTTAGCATCAAACATCTGGATTACTGTGCTTTTGTGTGCTTGACTGAGGTAGCCATTCTAACAGACAGATATCCCAGGTGGAGTGATTGGTGATATACCAATTTTATCATTGGTTCCTTTACGTTCATTGGTTCCCTCACATTTGATATTTTGCATGAAACACGACATCTATTTTGAGTTCAACAGCACAGGGTTCTGCTGGAAAGTAAAAGCTTTATCTGATACCTCCTAGAAACACCTGGTATTTGCTTGTAAGTTCACAGAAAAAAAGATTTCTTAATATGATGTTGTGCTTGAGAAATATCATTCAGTCAAAAACAATGTTTATTTGGTAAAGCAGAGGAGTTAGAACTGCATCTATTAACTTTTCTACATCAGAGTCTTTTACTGTATAAACAAGGAAGTACATAAGATTAAAAGGCTAAGGCAAACTTTACTAAATCATTGCTTTTCATGTAAAATAGCTATAGAATAGTTAAACACATATTTTGCCCAAAAGAGAAGAAGGTGTAATGGCATTCACTAGTTAGCATAACCTCTGTGAAGGATATTTGGGTATGATGCAAACTGAGGTGGAGAAAGGAGAGGCTGGAACTGAGGTTGGAAGAAAGAATCAATCAAAATTTAGAAGTATGGAGAATGGGTTAGAAGACTTCTGGAAAGGTGCTTGCTGTAAGCCAGGAAACTGCCTTCATTTGTCTTCATCCCTTCAGTTCAAGAGGGTTCAGATGCTTATAAACCATCATCAGTATAAAACATATGCTGTCACCTAGCTTTTTCACAATTTTTATTCTACCTGATTATAAAGAAGACAGTTTAGCTTTTCTTTCTGGTCAGGAAGGTAACCATGGTGTTAGAAACAAAATACATTGCCAAGAAGATATGCTGTGAGCTAGTACCCACCCATAATAATGTGGAACAAATAGTGGAAGAACTTCATACAATCCAAAGACCATTATATTTTTATTACCATAAAAAGCAGGAAAAAATGGCATTTAGTTGAATACTTTTGTTAGAACAATAAATGCAAAATTTCTATGCAGGCTGAAAAGCAGAGTTACAAAAGTCTTTTCTGTAATGGTAAGAAAGCTTAGACAGAGGGCCATTTGGCCAGAGGTCAGGATGTCCCAGCTTACATAAAAATATACAAGGCTAGCTTGTTTTCTTAGTTCYGCATTGTAGAACAAATAAAAGGCTAGGTGTGAAGGCATATCTTAATGGCCAAGCTAAGTCACCCAAGTCTAACAAAACTGAAGAATTTGCTCTCAGAAAACAGATTGGTCTAGAAATGATGCAAGTCCTGGACACGCAGTAGAAAGTCGTGTCCAAAGAAGAGCAATGAAGCTGGTGAAGGGTCTGGAGCACAAGTCTCATGAGGAGCAGCTGAGGGAACTGGGGTTGTTTAGCCTGGAGAAAAGGAGGCTCAAGGGAGACCTTATCGCTCTCTACAACTACCTGAAAGGAGGTTGTAGCAAGGTGGGTGTCAGTCTCTTTTCCAAGGTAACAAGTGATAGGACGAGAGGAAACGGCCTCAAGTTGTGCCAGGGGAGGTTTAGATTGGATATTAGGAAAAATTTCTTCACTGAAAGGGTTGTCAAGCATTGGAACAGGCTGCCCAGGGAAGTGGTTGAGTCACAATCCCTGGAGGTATTTAAACGACGTGTAGACGTGGCATTTAGGGACATGGTTTAGTGGTGGACTTGGCAGTGTTAGGTTTACGGTCGGACTCGATGATCTTAAAGGCCTTTTCCAACCTAAATGATTCCATGATTCTATGACTCTATGTCAACTAGCTAAAGTGTGCCAAAAGCTAAATATTGAGGGAAGAATCAGCTGTCTCTGAGCTGATGAAGGACCTGTGGAGATCTGTGCTACAGGCATACCAAGGGCTGTAAAGCTAAACTGACAATAATTTATAATTTATGAATGTTCAGCTGGACTTGAAATCTAAAGAATGCCAAGGACAGGAGCCAGCAATATGCCCTTGCAGCAAAGAAGGCTAATGGTATCCTGGGCTGCATTAGACAAAGTATTGCCAGCAGGTTGAGGGAGGTGATCCTTCCCTTTTATTCAGCACTGGTGAGGCCACACCTGGAGTACTGGGTCCAGTTCTGGGCTCCTTAGTACAAGAGAGACATAGACATAGYGGAGAGAGTCCAGCGAAGGGCCACGAAGATGATGAAGGGACTGGAGCATCTCTCCTATGAGGAAAGGCTGAGAGAGCTGGGACTGTTCAGCCTAGAGAAGAGAAGGCTCAGGAGGTTCTTATCAATGTCTATAAATACCTGAAGGGAGGGTGCAAAGAAAATGGAGCCAGGCTCTTTTCAGTGGTGCCCAGTGAGTGGACAAGGGGCTATGGGCACAAACTGAAGCACAGGAGGTTCCCTCTGAACATCAGGAGACACATTTTTATTGTGAAGGTGACCGAGCACTGGCACATGTTGCCCAGAGAGGTTATGAGGTCTCCATCCTTGGAGGTATTCAGAAACTGTTTGGACTTGGTCCTGGGCAACCAGGTCTAGGTGCCCTGGATGTTGAGCAGGGATGTTGGCCCAGATGACCTCCAGAGGTCCCTTCCAACCTCAACCATTCTGTGATTCTGTGACACTCAGAAAGTAAGAAATTTGCTATGGTGCTAAACATGAGAATGACAGAAGGTGAAAGCTGGTCATAAGTACATATCCATGTCCAGGGAAAAGAAGATTCTATCCGGGGTCATACCATTATTGAACTATTCAAACAGAAAGGAAATTGGCAATAATGCAAAAATTAAGGGAAGCAGTTCTGTTAAGTGCTGGCAGTGTAAAAATCCTGTTTATAAAAAGGATCGTTGTAAATGCAAGACTGGTTAGCAGAGAGCATCACACATGTCCAAAGAAAATCTCTTTCCTGGATTGAAAAACCACCTAGCTGAATGGACAGATTTGGAAGTACAAGGAATTCATTAGTTCTGCAGCTGAATAATAGTATTTAATTTTTGAAATGCTAAAAGGAAGTGGCAAACTCTTAAGGAAGCTCTTGGAAAAGGCATTCTAAAAAAGTGGGGGAAGGGGGTTGTTCAGAGCAGAACTGCTCTAAATCAAGTTCATGATCCAAGAACATGCAGTCATCCAAAAATGGGATATGACTACTCTAAAATCCACAAAAGAAGTTTGGGTCATGGAAAAACTGACCTGCATTTTAGCATGGCTAATAACTTGAGAGTCAGTCCTACAGCAAGTATCTGCAAATTTGGTCTGCTGAAGTTGCTTTTTGAAAATCTGGCACAGATCGAAGCAATGGTTTGTTGGCAATTGGCTTTCAGGAACTACTGTACTTCAGGGGAAAGTCATTATTAGAACCTCTACATTCTTTTCTGCAGTAAAAGAAAAAAGGGATAAAGAGGTAGAAGTGATGAAACAGTGAGAAGTCATAGTTCTCTGGCTGAATGTTTGAGCAACAACAGACAGGAAAAAAAATCTCTGTAGAGAATATAGATCTTGGAAAGATCTATACATATGTTGAACACTAGTAGAGAGGAAAATAGAAAGGGAAAGAGGATGAAGGTAAAGTTCTAAAGGTCTGCAGGGAATTTATTTTTGTGCAAAGTCATATGATTAAATGAGGGACAGCAAAGCCATCAGATTTCTGTTTGGGAATTATAGTTTTGACTCAAGGGTCTGCGTCAACGCTTCTGGTCCAACGTAAAATTGATACTGGATATCCCACCTCATTAAACAAACTCATGATTTTATTGGTAGGAATGAGGAATTCTAGTTCACTTCAGAAAATACCATGAAGATTTCAGTGAGGTTTTAGTCCATAGTTCTGGTTAAGAAAAAGGACAGGAGCACCAGACTCTGCGCAGAATTAGATGAAGTAATTTTAAACACTTCTTGACTGTAAAATAGATGATACCCTGGAGGATGTAGCAGGTCATCCTGATGTCTGACACACAATGTTAAAATTGAGCATCGGGAAGTATAAGAAGACATGAAAGATGTTGGACAACAATTGTTTTCATAGCAGATAACTTAGAGATGAATTTGGGGCTGTACACCTGTCTGATCTGAGGCTCTGTAGTAGTACTCTGTGGTGGGCTGTTGGCCTTTTCCATATCTGCTAAGAGTGATAGGTCTGAAAGGCGTAGGTCTGACTTATCTGATCTCGTGTGTATGTACAATTTTATTGCAAGCCCTTCAGAAATCAGTGGAATGCCCTTTGACTCAACACAGCACAGATCACTAAAGACAGTACTTCACTGCTAAAAGTGGAAGGGTTAATCCACATGCCATGTTTCCCCAGATGTTTATCCTAGAACAGTATAAAACTTTTGAGAAAAAGCTGGTGTATWTGTAGATTAGCAGTGTGTGGAGTTGAAAGCTGACAACATGAACTAGAATCCAAAAAAAATAAAATTGGGTCCAGAGTCAGGACGAAGAAGGAAGATACTTTTGCTAACAAAGAGATTTAAGGCTGCATGGAGCACAGCCTTCCATAAGCTTACAATATCAGAATATCACAGCTGTCCTATTAAAGAAGGACTTGAAGCTTTTTTAATTTTTGGCAGTTTTATCATTATTCCTACACTGCTGCATGGACTGAGCAAATACTGCAGTAACTGACCTGATGTTATGTAGTATTTTCAGGTTTGAGGTCTGTGCTCATCGTTTCTGTTCTGGGCTAGCTGTGTTTTAAAAACCTTTTCATGTTAGGCAGTGCAAGTGCTATTAATTTTGGGGGAAGTCTTGATGCAGGAATATAAATTATTAAACAAAGAAATGACTTGCAACATTAAAAGTCCAAATTCCCATGAGAGGGAACATTGAACCAGGCTGATGAATTCCTAGAGATGATTAATGATTAGAAATGAACTCTTCGGTCGTCAGTTGTGTGGGAAGAGCCTTGTGAGTGGAGTCCCTGTAGCAAATCCTTAGAATTTTGCAGGGCGATTTGCCAAATGGTTGAAGAAACTGTATTGCTGCTCTTCCAGTCAAAAGCGAGTGTAGGCACAAGTGTGGTAACTCTGATGCCTTCTTTAAGGCTTAAGTAGAATAGAAAGGAATTAATTGCTCAAGGACATGAGCATACTCAGCATGAGAGTTGTCTCTTGCTTTGTATCCATATTTTGCAGAGGTGCAAGCGGTGCTGGCCTTTTTGCTAAGACACTGATTGCAAGGCTGCCAGAATAGACTGCAGCAATAAAAGTTTTGCAGAGGTAAAAATGCATGCATATCCCAAGTCTCCTATAATGTAGATGCTTCTAAACTGCTGCTTGTGGAGCTTTAATTTGCTAAAAGCAGCTAATACAGTGAGTTTGCATATTCTCGTACCAGTTTAGGGTTTCTGATGTTAAAATACATTAAATTGATTTATGTTTTTACCTGGCTCTTCCCTGCCTCCAACAGTCCTTTTTTTGTTTGTTTGTTTGTTTTCTTTTTATGTTGTTCACAGCCTTGTCTTATTTCTATTCCTTTTTATATTCCACATACGTGTTGTGATTTCCCTGAAATCTAGGGAAAACCGATCAGCATTCACAGTCATCTCTAGAGCAGTCTGTTAGAAAGTGTGTTGATGAAGAATAGCTGATGAATTCCCAGCACCAGATGTTCTGTCCAACTGCTAACAGTTAAATGAGAACCGTGCAAAAGTATATTGCTCAGTCATCTTCATGATCTAACAACATCTGGTTCATATGCAGGTGCCCTCTGCCTCAATAGCATTATATTAAATTCTGTGCACTATTATAAAGGTAAATAATTTATTTTGTATCAGGCTGTGGGGAAAAATAGCTGCTTTTGTCAGTAAATCACTCTATTACTAGCTGTTGAAAGAAAATGACTGGAAATAAATGAGTTTATTTGCTGCTGTTTGGATTCCCAACTTTCAGATAATCCAGAAATTTCAATGGCTGTTTTCTGTCTAACGGAAGGTTTTCCCTTGCACAATTGTTTAAAAAACCCCCCAAAACCAAAAAACCAGAAATGAGATGCATGGTTTTGCTTTTATTAATTTTATTCTTTCTGGAAATACAGTCACAAGTTGTTAATCTCCTGATTGTGAAATTTCATAGTTCAGGAATTCAGAAAGTTATATGTTTGGAAGATCAGATAGTTAGCAGAATGTCAAGCTGGGACAAAATTTATCTGCAGTGCAGTACTTTGATAGAGTGATATGATACTGCCTTGTCCTACACAATATTATGAAAGGGAAAACAGCATTGTTGTTAAATCCATGCTTGACTGGCATGTGCACAAGTGATTCCCACTGCTGACAATCTGAGGCAGCTTAGATTCCAAACTTTGTGGTGCAGAATGGAGGATGGAGTGAAGATCCCCAGGTCAGTCCTTGTGTCAGCATGGTGTCTTCTCAAACATGAATTTTGTAAACCAGTTCATTTCTTCTTAGCTCCCTAGGTCCCATAGCTGATGTTATCTCTCTTGTATCATTAAAGAAGGGAGCTATCTTGCTACCACTGATGTGGCTGGTACCTTGGACCTAGGCAGTGCAATGTCTTCTTGGTCCTGCAAGTCAGTGGGGAGAGCAGAGGGAGCTGCAGGACTCTGGAATTGTAGCTGGGGAGTTCTCTGGCTCTAGTGGGATGTGCATTCCTACAGGTGTGGAAAGAAAGGCTGCTGTGAGGTCTGATAGAAGACATTATAGCCTCAACAATAAGCTGTTTCTGCTGAGAATGACCACAACTAAAACATCACTATTGCAGGCAATCTAAAAAAAAATTAGGACCCTATGTTGTCCTTTCTTTGAGGACAGCTGAAAAAAATCTAAAATGAATTCTGCTTCTGCATACAAGAGGCCAGATTAAATTTTTCATTAGAGACATGTGGCTCATCCAGAGCCAAATTTTTCTTTTTCATGCCTCCTCTCCTATTTATCATGATCTAAAGACTTTTTGCAGAGATCCAGAGATCCAGATCCAGAGATTTGATGAGAACACAATGAAATTCAGTTCTTACTTGTTCATCTGAGGACTCACTCTGCTTTAATTTGATTTGCCCACTAATCTTCTAGATTAGTAGAACACAAGGTACCTGTATGAAGGGACACGCTTCTTCTTGCTGCTGAAATAGGATTTTAGTAGTCTCTTTATTATGGGGCTTACTGTGATATCCTTTTTATTCCTTTTAATAGATCTATTCAAATACACAGAACTACTAGGAGTACCACAGTCTATCAACTAAGCACCACCAAAATAATCCAATGAAATCTTGGGTTGGAAGTCTAATTTTATAATTGGTTACATTGGTACAA
Organism: Phoebastria nigripes; assembly: GCA_035582835.1. NCBI lineage: Eukaryota > Metazoa > Chordata > Aves > Procellariiformes > Diomedeidae > Phoebastria > Phoebastria nigripes. Next base: position 589,956 of record JAYKAV010002941.1, on the reverse strand, counting down.
TCACACAGATAAAGTTTCCATCAACTGCAGTGGGAGCTGCATCTATGAGAGTGGATCTGAACCAGTTCCAACTTGGGGGTTGTGAATATTGCTTGGAAATATGAGCCATATTATCCTCTTTGGCTGGCATAAATCTGGTGTAAATATGAGCTGCACTTGGCCAGCAAGCTGATCACTGTTGATGCAGACATCTCCTTGGTCATCTGGAGTTACAGCAGAAGAAATGCTCTGCCTAGTCCTGCTCCTCCTTGTGTGTCTGTTTAAGTATTTTTTGTTGATGCTGTCTTTCTATTAGCCCAGTCTGCAATGGTGTGGTTAGAGCAACTCTGGTTGATGGTTGTTCTTCAGTTCATAGCCTTTCAGCTCTGCAGTGAATATTAAGACTGTAGAAAAGTACTTGACATTGATGTTCATATACAGAACCATATATGAGATCYAGCTCTTCTGCCTCATTTAAGGCATTCTCAGGGCAGGGTTAAAGATATTCCTCCCAACCAATCAATTTAAAATGCACTGCCCTGTCTTGCTTTTAAAGCCCTTACAGACATCTTCACGGTAACATGATGCACTTACTGCAAATGAATGCACAAACACCACAATGAAAACATAAGGTTTTCTTCTCTGCTTCCTAGAATTGGTATCAATTAGATCACAAGCTCTTTTTACAAGATGAGAGAGAGAGAGGAATTTGGATGTTTGCAGTGTTGAATTCCTGTTAATAGCTTTAGAAAGACCTGAGGTATCTAGATACGTATCTTATTTGCAGTATTGACCTAGAGGAAAGAGCAGGCTTTAATTCTTAGAAATAATAGGCAAAAGGCACATGGAAACAATGTGATACAAAAATCCCTGAACTGTTGCTTGGTGGTTTTTAGACAAAGAACTTGGTTGAAGTCAAGAGCTATTTCTGTAGCATTGTTCTTCATTGGATATAACGYGTGTCCCCATTTAGGCACTTTTTTCTATCAGCCCCAGTTGTCTTGGTGTGGTTAGGGTCATAGATGGGATTTTCTTTGTTAGTAACAGTGTGACTGACTCCTGTATTCTGTTTCCAGGCTGAGTTTCACATTTTGTGAGGAAGCAGCCTGTCAATCAGACTGTCCCTCAGCCAGGACCAGGGCTGTCACTCAGTCCAGACCAGCCAACGAGCTCTTAAACAGGGTGTAGTGTGGACAATCTCTGCTGTATGCTGTTCTCTCCAGAAAGCAGCTTCACAGAAAGCATAGGGATGTGTTAGTGTTGAACACTGTTAAATCCCCATTTAGAGATGTGGCTTTGGTGAAATTGGTCAGTGTTTCTATTTTTGCTGCATTCCACCCCATGCACATCACTTTGTAGCAGAGAAGGGTTCAGTAGCTTAAATGTGGGAAGATGAATATGAGCGCTATTGATTTTTGGAGCAGATGAATTGCACTGTTGAGGATATTTTACTATTAGTGGTAGCGCTTCTTCTGTCTTGGATGAGATCAGCTGTGGATAAGCATTCCTTTGCTTTGTAGCTGTTTTTAGCACTGGTTCCTGTGTACTTCAATTGCCTTGAAGAAATTTGCTTTCCTGAGTTATATATCTAAATTGGGATAGTTGACTGAACATTGTATTTTTCCCATCATAACGGAATATTAAGAGCAAAGTTGTCCTGTGAATTTTGCTGAGAGCAATGCATGTGTGTGTGTAAAGGCATCCTTCATGAGGTTGTTCTGTTCTCTCTCCTCTGGGTTCACTTTTATATTTAGTTCCTTCCCAAGAGTGTGTTTGTTCAATTTGTGCTGCATTTCTCTTTTACCTTTTCTTTTTGATATTATCAGGTTCTTTGCTAAGGGTAGGCCACTCATCTGTGGCTGATGGCAGATTTGGATGATAGCATTCTACTATTTGTTTTTATTTGAACAAGATAATTTTCATCCCCTAGAAGCTGCTGGTGACTGTAGCTAGATTTCTTTTAGATATAATTTTCCTGAATTTTTTCAGTTTCCTTCTATCATCGCCCTACTTTTTTCTATTATTAGACTTTATGGTTCATTGGATTATATTATTATTATTGATTTTTCTTCTTTGTTTTCCAGAGGATTTCATGATTCTAGGAACTCATGCTTTTTCACTAGCTCTTCTGACAAAGTGCTATATTCCTTTCTCTTTAAAAACTCAGTGCTGTTGTGTTCTTCCTTTAAGTTCTTTATTGGCTCATCAGTCAAGAATAATCTAGACATATTTCCTCATAAATGGGCTATCTGTTTTGTAAAGAAAAGGGATTTATTTTAATTACTCTGCATCCCTATGTAAGTATTCATCATTTCTTTGTATTTCTTTGGGGCAACCAAATTGCCATCTCCTGTATTGTCCTGAAACACTTTTTCCTATGTAGGTTTGTTATTTCAGTGACAAGGAAGGTTGCAGAACAGAATACAATACTTTAGGGTTCTCTGATGTTCTGCTGAGATTTGGGGTTCTTGTACATAAAATATTGCTGCAGCCATGAATTCATTTTTACTTTGTTTTTTTTGCTTTTCTTCTTGATTTGTGGTGTGCTTGGTGATTTAGAGTAAGAGGGTGGATACTCAAGTTTGAAGGAAGCATCACACAAGCCTAAAAATTTTAATGCAAGCACATTGTTTCAGCCTTAACTCTCTTCTTCAAGGAGCAATGCTAATAGTTGATTTGTGATGCTACAGTTTCTCTGAGCTGAAGAAAACATACATTAATAGTGCAGACATGCGCTAGATTGTGTATCAGCAGGGGCTGATGTGAATCAATGTTCCCTACCTTTCCCCATTGCCTAGATGTTTTTGAGGTGAAAGCATACAGACAATGCATGGACTACTGTGGTTCAGCAGAACCTGGGGACACATTCCCTGCACATCTGTTCTGAACATGTGTGTGCTTCAAAATCTGGGCAGCAGTTTGGGGCCATCTCTACTTTGGACCCTGTGTGTGTTTGAGTTACTGAAGTGGATGTGAAAGACTTTCAGGGTGTGTAGGTATGATTTCGGAGTTCCCTTACTGATAAATTTGATAGCTTGCTCTTGAAAAGCAACTGTTTAGAATGAAACCTTAGTTTTGTGGCTTTTGCTTTTGAAGCATAGCTCTAAAGTTTCATCCTTAAATATTCTTAGAAAAATGGTTAAGTTAAAAAACTGCGTGAGGATGGAATCAAACCCTTCCAGGTATCTGGGACTGATGTTATTGTTATTGTTATTGTTAATATTATTTAACTTAAACTTTGGTATCTGCCTGAGTGGCCTTCTCAGACTAGCCATTTCCCCTTGTCATCATTAGAAATTAGTCTCTTGCTGTTGCTAAAGAATGGAGTAAGGTTTGTTGGGATCATTGAAGGAAAAGGTAATGAAAGTGTAAGAAGGCAGGGAGCCAGAAATATTTGTTGTCTGAAATCAGTATCTTTCCTGAAATAATAGTTTCAGTAAAGCTGTCTCTTCTCATTTCCAGAATTCAATTTAAATAATAATACTACGGATGAAGCTGTTAATCTGGAGATTAGGCCAGTTGTCTGAGATGTGGGGAAATCCAGGTCCAAACAAGTACCCTGCCTGGAGTATGTATTTCCCATCTCCCAGGTGAGTACATTCATTTCATGAAAATGCTTCATAACTTAAAACATTGTTCTTCCTTGTATGGCACTTTTTAAACTCAGCTTCTGAAGAACTTCTCAATGCCAGACAAATTTCATAATTCCTGATGTTTTGGGAGAGACAATTGAAGTACCAAGCAGACAGCATGCCTTGCTAGACTTGTACAGGACATAGGACTAGAGCCAACGTCTCTCAGATATCCACTTGTCTCCCTAAATACCCTTGATTTTCTCACAGTTATTTCTATACACAGTAATATTAACAGGCTCTTCAGCTGGAAATTGTCTCGTTTAGTCAATGATATTATTCATGAACAGGCGTGTTAGTAGGGCATATCTTGCTTTGGATGATTTCTATTACCTCTCATGGCAAGAAGGATGCTTGATTTGAAGATAAAATGTACGTATGGAGGGCAAGGTCCCTGGGATCTAGTTCTGACTGATGCACTTCTTCAGTTTTGTCTGAGCGGTTACTCCTGTGCCTTGGTTTCAGCAGTTCTGATGAATAAACTGTAAACAAGGTCTGGCTCAATCAGTGCTTTGGGGCTGAAAACAAAATAACTGTATAACGTGAAAAAGTGTTCTCATGAAGAAATTACTACCACAGAGCAAACAATGCCAGAGTTCTGTTCCTAGACTTGTTGTGAGACATTGGGAAACTCAGATGTAATTACTACCCTGCCTCAAAGGGATAACTATGTGAAGATAAATATATTAAGACTTAAATGATCTGTGATGGCAGAAATGGTTGGTCATGGAAAGTCTACATGGAATTTGATACTAACCTTTTGTCAGCTCTTGAATTTGATTAAACAGATATCATTTTGCTCAGCGTAAAAGTCCCAGTTCTAATGTATTTTTCCCTCAAAAAGAAAAAAGAGACTGTACCTCATGTTTATAGATTACATCTCAAAAACATGTTCAAAGTAGCTTAGATATTCAAATGTGAAAATCTGCCTTTTTTAATTAGGTTTTTTTTTTTCAATTGCATTCTTTGGAGCTGACTCATAGATGTATTTTTAATGCTTGGGTTTGGCAATCTTCTACTAGCTGAATTGTCATCCAAAGGTAAAATCAAAATAATATCATAACTCTTAAACTAGGAAAAGAACTTTTTATACAACAAAACAAGGTTAAAACTGGTCTCTTGCTAAACGGGATAGAAAGAGAGTTGGATGTCACTCATTTCTCAAATGTCTTGACAGAGTTTGAAACCACTTTTTGACGTGGTCATAAGTTAACTACTGTGGAATTAGTCCCTGGTGCAAAGCTAGACTATTTCAATATGTGGTAAAAAGAGAGAGAATTAGTTTTCTTAACCTCATTTATCTCAGCATTTCCCCAGTCTGAGATGCATCCTGAGGATGGCTCTTTGATTTAAATAATTACTTATTAATATCTTTGAATTAACAAGAAAAACTGAGCAGCTACTGAATTTCTGCATGCAATAGACTGAATGCTAGTTTTAGCTCTGAAGTTCAGGTTAGCACATGCTCTCCTGAAAGTCAGAGCTCCTCTTCTGGGGGCTGATTTTACCATTTGGGATATGTAGACTCTTATTCTTGGTTGGGGGATGTTGTTCTTAGAGAAATGATCCAAGAAACTACCTGGGTGTGACAAAGGACAGACATGGCAGAGTTTCCAATTTCCTCCTGTAGTAGCCACAGTTCCAGTTGCTAAATGTGTTTCTGTTGTTGAGGTTTTGTATGAAGTACCTCAGCACCCTCAGAGCTGTCACCTTTCTTCAGAGGACTAACAGACCCCAGGGGGTGACTGCACTTAGGACAGAGCCTAAGTGGAAGCAAAGTTAGGTCAAAGGGGAACTAATGGGGAGGGTGAACTTTCTTTTCCCTCCAACATAGCTAAACTGTAATCTCTGAGCGATTATTGGCTTGCAATGAATGGTGATTAAAAGAAATGGAGCTTATAGCTTTCTTCCAACTTTCTGGTTTGTGAAGACACCTATGGATTACACACTCCATAATATATTGCATTGTGAGTGATGATACCTTTGTACATATGATTTGAGTAATGAACAGAATATGATTTCAAGTTGCAGTTCCTCAGTGTTGCTGTAGTCCAAAGCAATTAAGACAAAATTGGGCTTGCGTTCTTAACTCCCATGTATCTTCGAATGAAATGTTGAAGGGGGGCTGGAATCTGTTAAAATGCAACTCACCCACTTGGATCACGTGATTGGGGGAAAAAAACACCTTGAGCTGTGCATGGCATATCATGCCAAAGGATACCTCCCAGCCCCAAAACAACAAGGGAGATTATGGTTCAGAATAGTGAGATGAAATGAAAGGGCTCTGTACCAGAAGGATTGCCCACTTTCCAAAGCATACTTGGTTACTGGAAAAAGGCTGCCTGAGAGCTGTTTGATTTTTTTTTTTAATTTCTACAAATCGAATCTGGGTTTATCTCCATCTGTATGTTGTTCTTGCTTTCCAAAGCTGAAAGTCTCTTCCTCTGAAGGCAGAACTTTGATTATTCCCCTCAGCCTGAGAGAAGGAAGTTGTTACCTGAACTGATACAAACCTGTGTCCATGGATTCACAGCGCTGGGATCATTCCTAGATCTGAAACCCATTAAGWGCAAAGGTGATGTGTGCATGTACTGCAAAATCAACAGTGCATCACAACTAGATGGCTTATTGCTCTATTAAATAATGTTCAGCTGCTGCCTCAAAATTAGGCTTTAGGTATACATTAAAGATCTTCTATAAGTATTTCAGAAGAACATAAACATCCTTCCTACATTTTGTTTGTTTGTTTAGAATAATTAAATTAAAGTACATGTCTGAATCTCGGTTCATACTGATATGTTTGGAAATTTATTTCTCAGCTAAAAGCAATAATGAAGTCTACGTACTACCTAAATCCTAATTAAGCTCAGTGGCACCAGACAGAAACAACCCTCTTCATTTAGGCTGTATCAGTCTACAGGCACTTGACTGATTTATGCTATGGTAACTGAGGACAGAATTTGGCCGTTTACCTAAGAAAAAGGGAACTTCTATTTAGAGTGGATACATAATCATATTTTAGGGTAGTGGACTAGAGGAAGAACAAACTAACAACTGTGTACTGAAAGTAGCTGAGATGATTGTGGAGCTTGGACACCTGGAATGCATTCACTGAATTTCTCTCCCTTGCAATGAGGGTGTCCAGGAAAAAGACTAAAAACCACAGAACAGTGTCTCTTGGTATTTCCCTTTGTTGTTGTTATTTCAGCCCCATGTTATGGACACACAAATAGTTCCAAGGGGAATTATTATTGTTATAATTAATATTATCTACCAAATTATAATTTTTAGAAAGCTAAGCACAATAGGGATAACTAAATGGCTGCTCAATTTAAAGATAATATATGAAAGTATATGAACTTGGCAATGCAGAATGTAAAAGTGATGTCCCCTGATCTTACAGCTGGGTCTTGTAATATGTCTAGTTCATATAACATCTGTTTTCTATTATATTGAGTGTATTTTAGCTACCTAACTCTTTCTACTGTTTCCAGTTGTAAAAGTGTTACTTTTACAAATAAAACAGTTTCAATAGGCATGTCTCTACTGTCCAATGAATCTTGATCTCTAGGGAACTGGAAACAAGCCTTACCAACACTGACAAAGTTTGAGCGAATAACAGTGCTCTGTCTGTCTGCAGAGTGCTGAAGATAATTGCTTCCTTTCACTGGACAAGGACAGCTTTCTTTAGTCCTAGACCTCTTGCTCTGCTCTCTTCTGCACCTGCTGTGTTTTCCTCCCACTTACCACTTCAGCAGTGCCCTTGACTTATAGCRGTGCAACCCAGTGATCCTTCTGCAAAGGACAGGGAAGTGTATAATATTCCAGTCATTATTATATATCATAACTAGTGAATGTTGTAAGGAAGTAAAATTGGGACCAAATCGTATTAATGGATAAATATATAGGTTTTTGCACATTCAGTCCGAGTATTACGCACTGATGGTATCTTTTCAGGATACCCTGTCTAATGTCACTGGGTGAGTTCTTGATCCATAGAGGGCAGTGACTGTTTTGTCAGTTTTACCAGTTTTAGCCAGAATGGTTAATGGTTAATGGTTTTATGAAGAGAGCTTGTGTAGTCCTTTGCAAGTTGCCTAATACATCCCATGTCGTTTATAATTTTTGTACCATGCGTATAGAGCAAGCAAGCAAGCCTCGTAGTAGTTCTAGTGATTTCTAACCTACCTGAATATGGACAAACATTGTGGAAATGATCTGTCTCTATAAATGTATTTGCACATACGGAGAGCAGAATAAGGCTCTCAAGAAAACTTGGATAATATAACAGAAATCCATTTAAATAGGAACGTACCCTCTGTTGCTGTTAGTCTGCTGAACAGTCTGGTATCTTTCCTCAGGCATTAAGTCATCTTTTAACAAGGTGATGAAGGACTTTGATGTTACTGCCTTTTCTTGGCAGCTTAACTAACCAAGAAAACTAAATAAAGTTAATTGCAAGCTCGTCCACAGTAGGGATGCAACAGAAGTAAACGTCACTTCACAAATTTTATAACTTTGACTATTTCCAGTATCACTTGTGCCTGCATACTGGAATTGCTGGGCTAAGGCTCTGTGTCCCATGCTAGGAAGAGGACTGTATGAGATCAGTCAAATGCATTCCTATTGATTTTTAAAATGTGCAATCTTAAAGTACGTTTGTTTGGAATCTGCATTTGTATACTATGAAGAGGGATGCACTCTGCACATCCCACACGGTAGCCAATTTAAACTCTATCCATTTAAAACAAATAATAAAGAAAAAACATTTACAACTGTTGACCAAAATGCTTATGGCTGTCTTGGCAATTCTTCCTGCTCTTTCCTCATTCTGCCCTCTTGGGGTTACAGAGGAGGGGAAGCAGACACGGGCAGCGTGTCTGCCACAGATCACTTTCACATTGCGGATTCTTTCCAGCAGAGACAGATGCTTGCCGCGCAAATAGCACCTACCACAATGGGAAGCCTGCTCTGTTTGAGGTCTCTCAGCACCTCCACAACCCATTTAAATTCTCAAGTCCACTCCAGGTCCTTCTAGACTGAGGGGCTGGCCTCCTCTGTTTGATACAAGCTGGGCATCGCCCTTTTTCCCATGGTATGGCAAGCTAGTTTCTCATTCGCAAGTGTGCGAGGAGTTATATTTCAAGGAAAAGACATCAAGGATGAAAGAGATACCATTTATGCTGGGATTGATCCTCGTCTATTCTGGATGCTGAGCATCCTCCACATTTTAAGGTAGTAAAAGGAGTGTCAGRGTGGAAACAAGAGTAGCAGGCTGAGAGGAGGTGAGGAGGTGAGGTAGCTAAGTATATATGTCTTAATATGTATTTTATCTTGCTATAGAATTCACATCTGTGGTGTAACATAGTGGAATACAACTCATGGACAGCCTTGTTTTCTTTAAGTCTCCTAACATATGGCCTAGGGCAGTATTGCTGTTAGTTTGCTATGCAAGAATCACAGCCATAAATCACTGTCAAAACAAAAATGGATAAGCAGACGTGCTTTGGGAGGTGAGCTGTTTAACACTGGGGCCCTTTTTAAACTTGTCTTCTCTCAGTTAATTAAAACAGCTACTACAGAGCTATCCTATTTGGCCTAAACTTCATTTGCCATGACACTGAATGCATGACTACCATGATAGGCACTGACATCCCAGAGGCTGAACCAAGAATATCCTATGCAAAAAACATTAAATAATCACAGCTAGAATTAAGGAACCAGTGTTTCCAAGTTGGTGCTAGAACTATGTCCTGGTTTCGGCTGGGATAGAGTTAATTTTCTTCCTAGTGCTGTGTTTTGGATTTAGTATGAAAAGAATGTTGATAAGACACTGATGTTTTTARTTGTTGCTAAGTAGTCTGCTAGTCAAGGACTTTTCAGCTTCCCATGCTCTGCCAGGTGCACAAGAAGCTGGGAGGGAGCATAGCCGGGACAGCTAGCCCAACTGGCCAACAGGGTATTCCATACCATGTGACGTCATGCTCAATATATAAAKAGGAGGYGTGGTCCAGGAAGTAGCGATCGCTGCTTGGGTATCGCTCAGCGGGTGGTGAGCAATTGCATTGTGCATCACTCATTTTGTATATTCTATCATTATTATTATTATTATAATTATTTCCCCTTCCTTTTCTGTTTTATTAAACTGTCTTTATCTCAATCCACGAATTTTACTTTTTTTTTCGATTCTCTCCCCCATCCCACTGAGGGGAGGGGGTCAGTGAGCGAGCGGCTGTGTGGTGTTTGACTGCCTGCCGGGTTAAACCACAACAAACTAGTCTCTGTTTTTGGTGATTCTGGCCCCACAGGGAGTGATCTGCAATATGCACAAGAGGTGAAATCAGAATTCTGTAAAGATTTGGGGGAGAGCATGGATCTTAGCAGGCTAAGTACTTCCATGAATTCAGCTGTACTATTTAGTTCCTATTCTATTTTAGATCTCAGATATTTGATTTGGATCCAGCTTATTTAAACTGGAACTGTATCAACAACTATCCTTTTATTTCCACATTTGATTAATGGTACCACAGTTAAAAAAGATTGTTTCCCCAGGTCATGTCCAGCGAAGTTTATGAAAACCTCATGGATCAAACGTTCTGTTGTGAATCTGTCAAAATCCATGGTGTTCTGAGTGGCAACAAGGACTGACTTTGATCAATGAAAGAAAAGAAAAAGACAAATAGACCATTAATCATTATTAGTTTTATATGGTCTTTTTCTTGAATCCAAGATTCAGTGCCAATCCCATGTCTCCAAGGARGCACAAATTACTTATACGTTGGATTTACTCTTTCTGATATGCTTAGAAAGCTATCCATTGAAAGATGCCATCGGAATAAAAACTTTAAAAGGATAAGTGACTGCCTGGCCACTGGATAACATCACCACCTGTTAATATAATTATAAATATTTTTACTCCATTTACAAACTTGCATTATATTTTACATCCCAGATAAAAAATAATTTATATACTTGACAGATAAACCTTCTAAACTTTAGTTTATCTAAATTAACTGTACCTCACAAAGGCAGCAAGATAGTCTACTTGTCCTAAATTCTACTTCTCTGTAATCATTAGATCTTTTTCATGGACCAGCCCAGGAAAAGACTGGAAAAATCTGAAGAGCTCATGTTATCAGTCACACAGATGAGCTCAGAATATTATGCAGACAAATTACAATACTGCCTGCTCAGGTCAACAGATTGCCCATTAAGGATAGATAATCTGATAATGATTTAGGATGCATTTGTGGGCAGAGGGGAGCAGAAGTTCTGGCCAAAGTTGTTCCCATTGAGTTGGAATAATACCAGTGGATGATAATTTATCACCTAGAGCCCATAGAACTGAGTTGCAGCTAGCTAGTTGGATATACTACCTCAACCTACCATGCCAGAAATGGGCAGATATATAAAAGCCACTGCTGAATTATACTTTCAGGATGCTTTGTGTTGGCTCTTTTCCATAGTGAGAATTGTGAAGGGCATGCAGTAAGTGTGCCACATCACCATAAAGTCAGATTTGTACTTCTTATCACTTTTCATTTTGACCTCTATTTCTGCAAACTGAATACTAGCACTGATGCTGCTGATGCTTGCATTCCAATCCAGGTGGATAATTTTTGATTATTTGATGTTAGAGCCAAAAAAAAAAATTGACTTTTAAACACAGAAGGCACAAAACAAGGGAGCATACCACTATCTAACCTTAAAATCCAGCTCCAATTCTTACTCCAGCTCCTGACTTTAATCTGTGTTCTTGATATATAGCACTTGAGAGGGTGGTTAGTAGGTTGCAATGAGCAAATGAAGTAAATAAAGAACTTCTCTTCGTCTCACTTACTTTATATTAGTAAATATCCTTATTTCTGTTTTCTCTGCTTATTTCATTAAGTGTTATCCCAACTGACAGAGAGGTGGTATTTTCTGTTGTGTATTTCTAATGCTTATAAGACCTTTGCACTAAATGCACTCATTTGTGCATTACTATTTAATATGAATAGTTATTAAAGTCCTTTTCTGTGTTGAAACTGAAGTATTTAGTTMAGTCATCATCCCAGAATGTTTTGCACTGACAGTTTTGCTACCATCATGGTGTTAGCTGTTGCTGGCAGCATGTATTTAAAAAGACTGCTCAAAATGAATTCTGAAGGTGTTCCCCAAGCATGTACTCTGTACCAGGGACAAAAGATGGCTTTGAAACTGCATTTCCTTTTGATAAGCTCTCTTCAAAAGGAAATAGGAAACTGCTATAAATATTTTGATTTATACGCTATGACAGAAATGGGATGTATATTTGGAGTGTTCAAACAGGAGTTGTGAACTGCAATAGGAATGCTGCAGCACTGAACTATGCTAGGATTGGTAATGGATCCATGGATGTTTTCTTCCATTTACTAATGACATGAAAATAACTGGGTCTGGTCAGTTTGGCCTTCTAAGACTTTTATTCTTTATACAAAATAACTAATAGTCAGCAGTTCCAGAATTTCAAAGAGATTCAGACATAATTTTAGTATTTGTACAGCAATAATGCTACAAACCTCTGATTAGATCAGGATACTTGGTACTATACTTCCTTCTTCCCTGTTAAGCTGACAACCTAAATAAGAACAAAAATAGAAAAATATTGCCCTCTTATACTGTCCCATTGGTATAATCTGAAATATTTTAAAATATTTTATAAGCAAAAACTTTTTAAAAACCCTGTAAATCAAACAGGCATTAACATCATAGTCTGGCTAGGAGAATTAAAACAATGAAACAAAGAATGAAAGTAAAAAGATTTGCTGGCATCCAGGGGGTTGTGACTATCCTGTGTAAAGATTCACTTGTCTAGACCTACTCTGGGTGTCTGGATCCTCAAAACATCCAATGTAATTTAGATAAGAGATCTGAACTAACACAGCTTGTTTTGTTTCTAAGGCTGTATTCAGATTCTCGGCAGGAGAAATTAGCCCATGTCAAGCTCTGACTTACTATGGCTAGACTGCTTCTTGCAGGCAAGCTAACTTGTTTTCTGTACACTCAGTGGCGGAGTGCAACGTAGATGTGATGCTGAGACCACAGGAATCCTTGCCTCGAAATTTGTGCCAAGATTCTTGAAAGTCTGGTCGTACAATTAAAAATGATTGGTTCTGTTGTGGTTTCTACCTGCCTGCTGAATGGTGGTGATGGACTTGATAACCAGTGTTGGATGTCTGCAACTGAGAAGTAAACTGCCTTAGTTTTATGACTAACAAGCAGTAAACTTATGCTGCAGGAATAAAATCACTTTTGTATATATAGCCTTACCCAAGCTGTTCTTTTTGCACATTGTATTTTTTTCAATATACACAATATGTTTAAGCAGAGCACAGTATAAGTGCTTATTTTTTAAAGTAGCACCCATCCTTCTCATTTTTTTTGAAGTATTGATGCTTTCTTTTTTTCAGTATTAAATATAAAGGTAACAATTGCAGAGCTCTTTTTAAAGCGTGAGAAATCAGAAAATCTGTACGAGAGCCAGGTATGACATTCAGCCAGGAGACACTCTTGCTAGCTTTGGGACTGGGAATTTATGACACTAAACAGTTTCACATGGATTGTTTCTCTAAAGAAATCCCATCTTTGAGAATAAGGCAGACAGAAGACGACATTTAGACTGACCTTCCAAGAAAACAAATTTTGTTTTTATTATTTTAACAAGAGCTACAGATGTTTATCTGAGCATCTGTTAAATTTATCCTGATTTTGAAGTTTGATACAACAAATGAATGCTCAGTACATTAATATGAATTATTAATAGGTTTTTAAAAATAAAAAGGAAGTTTTGACCCATCCTGTGTGGGCAAAGGCTGTAAACCCCTGACCTATGCTTTGTCATATTGTGAATCCCAGAAAGCATTATTGTAATGTTAATGGCATTGCCTCAGTTTAAAGTGTTAGTGTCTGTAGTTAGGGGTGATTTGGTTACTTATTTCATATTGGTGTAAAATTTGCAAACTGTGGCACCTTTCAAAAGCTGCATAAAAGATAATCAATCGGTGGCCTGGAGAATCACACAGATACTTGTAAACATGAGTCATTCTGGGTCATAGTAACTGAGACTATGAATAAATGAATGTTAACCATTTTTTTCCAAAATGTGCCTGTTTAAAAGGGAAGAAACCCTTCTGATTGCAATCACAGCATTCCAGTCACCTTATAAATAAAATCTCAATCCAAAATTGCATTAAAACGCTGTAAAGCTTCCCACATTTTATATAAAGCTATGCGTTAGCTAGATGCATTTAGTTGTGCAACCCTGTGAATTGTTTTATCCACAGCAAACATACTAATGAAATCCAGGTGTCTTAGACATTTCTGTGTGTGGGTTCCCTTGTCTGTCTGTGGACCTACTGAAAATCGCATAGGTCCCAAAGGGAGTGAGTATGGCAAAGCTTGGGACAGCTCATGAAGTTACTGCCTCCAGTTGTCCTTCTGTCCCTGCCACACAGAGGATGGGGCTGTTCATGGATTATCTCTGTCACTCTAAGTACATCAAAGGTAAATTGGCTTCTTAATGCATGAGGCTAATGAGTCATTGGGCCACCTCACTGATGGAAGGGGCAATGAAGCTGGAAGCAATGACCTGGTCAATGCTGTTGTTCCTGCTTTCACCTAATCAGCTGGAGTACAAAGAATAATTTACCAGAGCAGCATGGGCCTCATCATTGTACGAGCAAACGGCCTCAGTCTTTGTCCTGCTTCATGGTTGAGACTGTAACCTTGCTGATCTCACAGCCATTGTAGCCTAGCGAGTCTGACACTGTGATTAAAATTTAGAAACATCTCCCATATCTTTTAAAAATTTTACTTTTCCTGTATTACAAAGTGCATACTAATAGGCTCAGTGTCATTTTTGTCTTGTTTTTTTTTTTTTTTTACTTTGATTTACCACTGGAAGTTTAGAGATTGTATAATTTAAAAAAGTGAAAAAGGGAAAAAAAGAAAAAAAAGACACGTATGCCTAAAAATTCTATAGTTTACACAGAAATGAACTGGAATTCAAGGTCCCAGTCATTATGGCTGCTTGGTTTATTCATCAAGGGTAACAGCCCCCTCTTCCATTCTGTCCCGAATGAATTCTGTCTCAGAAAAGTCTCAGATTCCAGAAACTTGTGCAATTAGCACTCAGAAAAGAGCATGACAACAGTAGGAAAATGCATAAGGACAGATCCCCAGTTGACTAGTTGATATATTCCTGGTGAGAATCTGCTGCAGAAACAGATCAACAGCCTACTCCATTTTTCTATGAGAAAGGCCTCTGCTAATACCTATGTGAACAGTAGCCTTACAGTACTTTTCCTGAGTAAGGACTATGCCGGTTAGCTCTGCTTCTGGTTTTCCCCAGTTCAGAGCAGGGACTTTATAGCAGCTGACAAATGGTAGAGCACTATCTGGGTTGGGGTGGATACACAGAATGGAAAGAAAACATACCTGCTGCACCAGAAACACAGCAGATACATCCTCACGTTTGCTGGAGGGCAAATGGTCAGCTTCCAGTGGACCCGAGCATTGCACACATAATAGGATAACATAGTATATTAGTTGCTGAAACCGAAGTTACACTATTATTAATATGGCTCAGGAAATGCCTGCTCTTTCTCTCCCTGCTAAATGACAAAAGTACTTAATTGTGGGATATGTTTGTTAGCTCCTCCCTTCCAAGGGATTCATGATGGATTTAGTGGGATGCTAAATGTCTTGATTTATTCTCTGGGGTTAATTAAACTTAATTTCAAACACAGGTTTGAAGATGAGAGGCCAGATCTCTGAAGGACATATACCTTCTGTTCCCTCAATTAGTGTGAATGCATGTTAATTGACGTTTTGATAATACCTCCCAGATCTGCTATTTTAAGGTGAAGCATAGAATCGTCTTTGCAATGTTGCCTGATAGGCCCTTTCAACTTAACAACTCAATGTGTCTATTCTGGAGTGAGAGCTCTGTTTTTTTTCTTTATGGCACTTAGTGGCTGAACCTTAAAAATAAGGATTAAGGGTGGTAAAAATAGAAGTTTACTCAATTATTATATAGCAAATATGACAAGTTCCAACTTCAGACAATTCCAAAAAAGAGTGGGAACAAGCAGAAGAAAAATAAAGAATTTCAAGGAAATACAGTTCGCTTCTCATCAGGCTTCTAAAAGCAAGGAGATCATGAGAAGGAACAATTTCTAATTTTTAAATACTACAGGATAACCAATCATAACTCTTAATTTAGAGCCAAAGAAAGGGATTCATGTGTTAGTACACTTGTGCACTGTAGGTTTATTAATCTGATTCATCAGTAGTTGTAGGAGCTAGTTTGAATTTCATGGAACAAGTAAAATCAGAGGAGGCTTGGATGAGGTAGAATTTTTTCTTCTTTGCTGGGAAATTTTTACTTTACAAATATAACAGAGCATGAATATGCCTTGGACCAAAACAACTGCTGAAGCAATTTTCTTTCTAGTTCCTTCTGCTAGGTGACTTTGCAATATTAACAACATCCAGTTTTTAGTGAAATAACTTTAATTAAATAAAAAAAATCCAACTTTTGAAATCACGTTCTCCTCTTTCCACTAGGCCAAACAAAGGCTTAATGATCAGGAAATGGAAGAGAATTTTTTTATTTTTGTAGCGGACTGGAAATTTTTCTCTTCCCTTTACTTTTCCCCCTCCCCTTTGTTGGAAAAGGATTGATCAGTAGTGAAAAAATGGAAGAATGATCAGGGGAGAAAAAAACTCAGCTGACATTCTATTTTGAAAGAGAAAGCAATTTTTTTTCCTCCACTTTATATTTATTTTTCCTTCACTGGAAAAACATGGAGAGTTGAAAATTGAGCAAAATGTGAACTTTTTTCCCTCTGAAACATGCCACTGAATTCCTCCCTTCTCCTTCGCCCTTCATCTGCTCTAGTTAACATGCAAGCTTTCTTGATGCCGTAGTATGATCATGAAGAAATGGTCTAAATATTTATTAGAGACTTTAAATTTAGTCTTATACTTTCCTGTGCAACTCCTCCAGTCTCACTCATCAGCTGCCTGTCTCTCTGGAAAGAGCTCTGAAAGAAGTAAGCAAAGGAAAGCACCAGAAATGGCTTCCAGGACCACGGGGTGCCAAGCAACAAACTGTTCTTGACTTTTAAGGCCTCATAACTTCTGAAGGTTCCCCTTGTTTCTGGAAAAGAGTCACATTTACTGGCCCTGTGCTCCTTATCTGAAAACTGAATCATTTGTGGGGATTTCTGCTTAGACAGAGGGGAAGTTTCGTGGATAAGGCTGAGATGGGACAAGGGGAGCTCCCTGTTACCAGGCTGGAGGTGCCACTCCCTGTTCCACCCCACACCAGCTCCCTGGAAATGTGCTCCTGCTGTTCCCTATGTGCCCAGTCAGATCAGAGCTCGTCTGAGCCAGGTCTGTTCTCTGACTCCAACATTTCATGTGGGTAGATGGGTTTTTTTCCTGCCTTTAGTGACCACTACCAGCTCACGGAGCACTCAGGAAAGCATGAGCGCAAGGCAGCACTTGAGCATAGAGGAGATGGGAGTCCTGACTCCTTCTTTCAGCAATCCCCTAGATTTGACTAGATTAGCTGTAGCATAACTGTTACTTTATAAATTAGCATATTCAAACAGCCACTGTATTTTCTTTAAAACCGAAACAGTTTTGGAAGGTGATCGATAGGAGCAGAGATGCATCAGCTAGTCCAAATGAGAAAGTAATAATGACAAAACTGCACTTTTTCTACAGCCACCGTCATGTCTCTCCCATATTAATTAAGACTTCAACACTCTTGCCAGTTAACTGAGGTATGAGAATATGAAGAATCTTGCCCAAGGTCACATAGCAAGGAACTACCGTCTCCCAGGAGTCTCTGCCTTGCAACAGCAAACTTCCCTGCTGGAGTTAGAGGAAACAACCGTGCTGCTTAATTGAATTGGCATTCTGTGCCCCATTCTGTTCCCTGGAAACTGCAGAAGTCTAGTATTAGTAAAGGCAAAATATTCCTGCTGTCTGATCCAGGATTTGATTTGAACCAGATGCCCTTTTTGGTCCCTAATGAAGGCTCATTCCCTTTGGGAGTAACTCCTTGGCATATCAAAAATTGTTCTGGAGGAAATGCTACTGGGCTTGGCAGGTCCCAACAGGAAGCTAAAAAAAGATATAGAGAGAGTGAGAGGTGACGTTTCAAAGCGGGGCCAGACTGTCTTGGGAACCTTTTCTACCCTGCAGCTGAAGCCTCCATCATCTGAAATTTGGCATCCTTGGGTGCTGCTGCTGGTGTTTATTTATTTTTGATTGCTATTTTATGCTTTAAATTGCAGAAATGAGGAGTACTTTGCAGATTATCCATGAGAAATTATCTCTCTTCCCAGGCACTGCCCAAGAAGCAGGTTTGTTGTTTTGTTTTCTTTTTTAATGTGACTGTTGGCTGTCATTGTTGAACTTTCACTGGCAACCTTTCAGTCCCAGTACTCCCTCCAATCTGCAGTTAGTTAACTGTGAATATATGTAATTAAAGCTGTGTCTCACAGCAGGGGAAGTATTAGCAGTCTGTATATCATTAGGTTTTTTAATTTTTATTAGTCTTAGAGTGTTTTAGGACTCTCACTATGAAAATATCATGACATCCCCATCTGCTTTCTCTTGACAGAAGCTGTAGCCAGCTACAAAATGTAGACTTTGTGCAGACTGTGAGCTGAGAGAAAACTTTTCCCTCATCAACCTTGTCTTAATTGTAAAGCACTGCGACTGCAGTCATGCTTTAGGTTCATGTCACCAGATTTTGTACTTCCTGATGTAAAATACTTCGGTGATGAAAGTTATAGTAACACCTGTCAATGACTTGTGCCAGAGCAGTCAACAGAAAGTGGGAAAGAGGGATTATGAAATAGAGAAAAAGACATATAGAGATTTGGAGGCATCAATCAAAAAACGTCAATGTTACCACATAAGCTAATAAGGGGAAAAAAGATTTTCTTTGGAGAGGTAATTACCTGATAGGACTTCATTTGCTTCCCACTTCTCTGCCCCTCTCTCTTCCAAACACTCAAGTGGTTGCCATTGACATTCCCTGGCTGGGGTTGAACATCTACCTGCTGGTTCAGGCCATGCTCTTCCACCCGTAAATCCCAGAATCCTTCAAAACCCAGATATGTAACCCCTGTCATTACAGTCTCTGGCTATCTTCTGGTGCATTATCAACGAACCAGAAAATATTGTCACAATATTTTCACCTTGTGCTACCTTTGCTGAGATTCTCTTGACAGTAAGAACTTAAGCCAGCCCCTACATTTACTGGGAATTTAGAAATGGCATCAAATGCGCTTGCAACTTTAAAAAGAAAAAGTGGCAGAAGACTGAGGTGACTGTTAGAAATTGTCATTGATTGTGATGTTTTAAAACTATATACTTTTATCTAGATGCATTGCTATACAGCAGGTCTCTAACAGGAAATCATTGTTAATATATTAAGACAAGTAGGTTTCTTTACAGGTTGTATCTGAGCATAATGGAAATTCCAATTGGTCAAATTGGTGCAAAAATGAAGTAAAGCTTTGATGAACCACAGCTTTGTTTTATTTGGGGGCAGGGGAGTCACAGTCTAATGAAAATAATAAACTCTTGTCTGAGGCTACAGGCTTGCCATCATAATTTTACAAATTGCTGCTGCAAGAAATACAATTTGTTTCAGCTGCAGAAGCAGCTTCTGTTTTAAGTAACACACCCTTACCCTTCTCCAGAGAGTCCATTAAACCTGTGGTCCTTATGGTGTGTTCAGAACATCACCAGGTGGAGATCATTTCTGTTGAAGAAGAGAGGAAAAAGCAAGTTTTAGTACTCTGATACCCTCTCAGAAATCATACTGGAATGGTGCTACCAAGTGGGAATATGGGCTGACTGCAGCTATGGTAGAGCAGTACAAAGAGAGGCAGCCCTACCCAGAAATACAGTTTCAGGCTTTTTAGGGACATCCTGCATATTAAACTCTACCAGGGATCAAGTGGCCGATGAAAGAGCAGGAGTGCCATGAAAAGTGACTTGAAATCTTGTTGTGGTGTTTGCATATGTTTTCTTTGCTTCCCCTGGCTCCCTTTGAAACTGCAGAATTAACAGGACTATCCAGGAGTGACCTAGATCAGTATTATTGTAACAAAATCTGTATTACATGCATTTGAATACGATGACATTTATCAGGGCAATAAATGTTGGCCTGCATATTAACATTTTAAAGGATTAGCACCATAATTTAACAAAACATTTTTATACAGGTGTCAAAACATTCATAAGATTGCTACCCCCCAACAAGAAACATTTTTGTTTCCCCAAGGGGAAAAAATAGAAACAATTGAAAGACTGTAACACCTCCCACCCCTTATTTTTTAATATGACTGCACTCAATTCTTTCGTTCCTGTTTTTAATCTCCTGGAGTTTTATCCATCTCTTTTGCAGCCTGGACTAGATGGCATTTAAAGGAAGAAGAGAAATGTGTAATAGCATTTAAGTGTTGGGATCTTAGGATCTTGCTCACCATGGAAAAGATCTAGAGAGCAGATAAGAACAGTAAATGGGTTCTTCTGTCTGCTGGATGCCTGCAGAAATGGGTGGCTATGACGGGGTCAAAGTCAAGGAATTAGTCATGCAGATACACTATTTCCAGGCTCTTTCCCAAGTTCGTGTTGTTCATCCATTCCCTTTCTAAGGCTTCTTTTTGTCAAATCCATGCAGTGATTGGGAGTAGGGTGGGTACTGCTTTTCAAGACCACTATGATGTTCGAGTGCACCAGCAGGCCTTAATTGTTCTGACTGACCTTACCTTGGGACCTCCACTCCGTGCACCCTCTGTCCATTTCTCCAGGAGCTCTGTTTAAGCTTGGGCTGTGTCTTTATGCCTTGCCTGAGCTATACTGTATGTATACATTTCTAGCCTTGTCTCTTGTCTGGATTTTGGACCTATCTTGTTGACTTGTCTCTAGTCTTGTCTCCAGCCAGTCTCTTGCTGCTCTGAACCCCTTAGATACTTGCTGGACTGGCTTCATCACCTTCCTTTTTCTGGGACTGCTGATGGATCCTGTTACCAGCATCCTGCTCTGCTCAGATACGTGGGACTTGCACCATGCCTCTGCTGCGGCCACCTGCGGCTCCCATCTCATCCTCCCTTGTGCAGCAGCCCTGCTCTTGCTGCTCCCTGACATGGGAAACATTTGGTTTTCTTTTTGCAGAAATTCTAAGTAGGAGCTTAGGTATTATCTTACAAACAGCCAGAACTCAAGTTCAGTTCAATCAATATCTTGTTTAAACTGGTTACGAAAATTAAAATTGCCAGAACTGAAGTGGAAGCTAATCTCAAGATGCTTAGCATCTAAGGGAGAGAGTGTATGTACGGGGAGAATGAGATATATTTCATTCCAGAATTCTGATATTCTGATTGCATTAAACATGAGTGTATTAGTGAGGATTATTGCCAAATGGTGGGGGAAGAAGGGGAGAGATGAGAGAGGTGTTATATGCAACTTTTAGAGGGGATAAAACAGAATTTGAATATGTTACACTGAGTTGGTTATATGAAAGACTTTACAATGCAATTTGAAGAAGAAAGTCCTTTACCAATGGGGTGGTGTGTGGGAAATGGAGAAAAACAAACATGAATTTCCCAAGAGCAAACAATATTCAGTAACCCAGCCATTTTCTCTGATAAGATTTCTGGTTTTTGCTAAATAAAGGAGATGCAATAAATTTCCCTTATCTGGGCTTCAGTAAAGAATTTTAAAACAACAAACACAATGCTGTGATATATTGGACAACATATTTCCACCAGAGAGAAGGAAGTATTAATGCCATTGACCAAGGCCCTGGAAACCTGTCTGTGATTGTGGTCTCTTCCCAGCAAGGAGTCATAACCCAGACATCGTACACATCTGGGATGCAAGACTTAAGACTACCCCAGAGAATACCCCTGTTCCACGTTTGGCTTAGCAAAGTAAAGCTTAAGTGGACAGGTCATGGCTCCTTGTAAATGTGTTGGGAAGGAAGAACTGAGAAAAAGAGAAACTTAAGCTAAAAAAGAGCATTGGAAAATTCAGGGTTGATTTCAGAGAGTGTGAATACATTTGTAAAGCTGAAAAACAGAAGAAAGTATCTAGGTATTTGAAGAATGAAGCTGTGTGATGATCATTCGGTAGTAACAGGAGGATCAGAACTGAAATGAGAATGAATTTTAAGACAGAGCTTAATCAGTTTATGAAATAAACCTCCCTGAGTGGCTTCTCAAAGGTCTGAGTACACTGACTGAAGAGGTTCCTCCCAGCCATGTTACAATTTTTTCCAGTGGACTGAGAATGGATTGATTTTGACAGAGAACAAGACTATTTGGCAACTCTGACAACTGTTGTTTCCACTTTATACTTGGATACGGTCTATTGCTTAGTGTGCTTAAGTGTGCTTCACTTTCTCACAGAACATTTCAGACTATTTAATCTTCCTCTGAATAATGAGAAAAAATTAAGCTATGCTGAATTAGCTGGTCCTGTATTGTTGATTACTGGATGACTTTTGGAGACAGAGATCTTTTTCCATTACTGAGTGGTGGTAAGACTGTCCACTCTGATGTATAGAAAGTCAACACCAAGCAAAATTACGTTCTCTTCTCCAAATACATGATTGTACCTATTTTCACAGATATTTATCTTAAAAATTCTTTCCTGCTTGCCAACCTCCTAGAAGGTTAGAACTTCTGGTGCCTTCTTGCAGCATTTGAAGAATTAGAGCAGCAATATACAGCCAAGACAATGATTTACTAAGAGCGAAATGCTAACTGGCCCAAATGTCTCCTTTAAATACATAGGCAAAGAAAAAAATTGAACTTATGACTTTCTGCTAATGAGAACAGCATCTCTTCAAGTACTAAAATGAGCTATGATGAAGAATTGTATCATAAGCAAACCATGATGGGACAGTTAAAATTTTTCAAACCATGAATGAACTGCTAAGTAGTTGCAGTTTTTTGTGTTCAAGGACCTGAAATTTCTTTAAAAGCAAAGACAAAAATATTTTGTTTCTTATTTCCATGCAATGAACCAATTAAGGTCCACAAAACTGAAATAATTTGTTTCACAGTCACACCAAGAATTAATGTCAGTGTGTTGCGGTATACAGGCATTTGACTGTTAAGTCTTGTGCTTGAGGAAGTTTTACTTATCAACAGAACTTTCTGCTTTTGAAGTACTGTAAAGAAACAAACTTAAAAAGACATTTGAGATCTTTCCACTTGCATTTTTTTGCCTGTACTTGAACTCAGCCAACAAGCCAGTAATACAGAGGATACCACAGGAATATCGGTGCTCACAGGAATATCTTTTTGTTGATAAGCCCTTAAAAGCAAATATAAACCCCCAGAGAGTTGCCAAGAATGGACCTATTAAATATCCAACATTAACAAACTGAGGTTTCTTTTGCTGAAGGGAAAGTGGAACCTTGTTTGTAGTCTCTTAAGCCTGAAAATGTAACGAAAGAAAATTGAAGCACAGTAAAGTACCACATGAACTTCCATCAAAATGTACATCATAGCTCCAAAGCAACATTTTTTTGTAAATGCTGAGGATCTTACAGTTCTCCCGGAGCTGAGAAAATGTAGCTTGAACTCCCACAACAACTTAGAGTTCATGATAGCTTCCAGGGAAAAGAGTTATATTCAGGTCAGTGCAAAAGTGTCCTTTAGTATGTGTGAGGGAGTATCAGGGATGTAGAACAAGAGCATTAATGGCCACAGGATCTGCCTGGCGGAGGCGGAGCAGTGGCGTTGGGAGCTGGAGCAGTGGGAGGAAGGCAAATTAACATCCTGCCCCAAGCACTGAAATGCCTCGGTATGGCTCTGCCAACTCTAAACTGAGGTATGATACCTCCTTCTGTGAGAGACAGACAGGTGGAAATGATGCCATACCCACTGTTACACCTCTGCAAGATTAGGGTGAGAGGGTAGCATCTCTGTGAAGCAACTGAGCTGCTTATGATGCAGAAATTCCTGTAAGGGTGTATCAAGGTGCCTGGCACCCTGCTGCTCAGAAGTGTATAGGAAGCAACAATCTCCCTCCCATTATACAATTAACTAATTACGCTTCTCAGTAGAATTAATTATATATAAAATTCACTCATTCATATTCATAATTCTTGTGTCTCTACACAGTAGCTATGATTTTCCTCTATTACAGTTTGAATTATAGCAGCCTAAATCTGCTCATTTTTCCACTTCTGAACACTTCTCATCCCTTCATGTCTTTGGCACAGCTGCTATTTTTGAAGCAAAGGCAAAAAGGCAATGCAACATTTTCCTCCCTTCTATGAATTCTCAAAACTGTTTTATTGCCCCATTGGGAAAAACATTTTAACGAGGCTACACATTATGCATAAACTGTTCTCTGTTTTCTCTGGAGGAAACCATCATGCTTTCTGCTTTACGGTCTAGAAGGTGATTCACTGTCATTATGGAGCTCGTGTAACCTAGAAACCTTATGTGTAATGTAAACCTCTTCCATTATATGCAGCATCTCATGGCTGAAGACCAGTTTTCACTATTAGAGATGAGGATGCGCTGAATGAGGTACTTAAAACTCTCAGGAAAAAAAAACTCAAAATTTGCTAGCTAGTTATGCAAACGCACTGAGAATTTGTCACACAAACTTTGGATCAGGATATGCAGCCCTTTTTACCTTCACCTCAGCTACTATCTTGCTGTGAATGTTAACCCTTTTTGCAAGAGGAGAGAGATATTTGGTTGCGCAAGTGTCCGAGTACACTGCAAACATCACTTAGACATTTGAAATCAAACTGAATTTCATTTACACAGTAATCTAGAGAAATGTGACTGAGTTTAATGAAATTGTTTTGGATTAGGCTTGAAGAAATGGCAACAGAATTTAGCTCCAACCTTACAAATCTTTTCCCTAAGTTTCTAACATTTTTTTCACTTGTAAAGAGCTGCCAAGAAATCATTTATAGGCCACAAAATGTTGTTTTGATTAAAAAAAAATACACAACCCAAAACCCCCAAATAAACCCCTCCAGGAATAGAACTAACTTTTCATTTGCTCACTTGACAGAAAGTATGAATTGCAAACCTAAAATATTTTGGGGGAATATGTTTTGTTCGTTAGTGTTTTCAGTCAAAACATTGGAGAGAGGTTATCTCTGTGTCTATGTGTACCTACGCCTCACTGCAACAAGGAGAGAGACATGTAGCCCCATTGCAGCCTGGAACGCCTGTGCCTCTCATTTCCTTTAAAAAAGGAGAAAGCTATGTCCCTGCTTGGTGGGGAAATAGCTTTGTGCTGGAATCAACACATGCGGGCAGATTAATTAGTTCTGGATGTGCATAACTACAACTAAGAAGTCTGTTTCAGCTAGTGCATTGTATGGCCTTATCCCAGTTTGCTTGAAAGGTACTCCTGGTTAGACTGAGAAGGTTTTTACTGGGAAGCAGAAGAGGGATACAGCTTTTTTTGCTGAAACAGAAGAAACAGCTATGAAGAAAACGGACCGAGACATAAGTTAAGGTTTGGACCTTAATGTCCAAATCAATCACAATCAAATCAATGATGTGACAAGATTGACTGTCGAGAGATAATCAATAAAGCTGAATGCTGCATGGAGCTTCATGGGTTTGGGATACTTATCTAAGCATGCTGGAGAACAGAAAACAAGAATATGAAGAGCAGCAGATGAACTTGCAGAGACACCCTCACAAGAAAATAACTTTTAGATTAGATCCTTTTTGTTTTAGTTTCATTTTTTAAGTGAAAGCAGATTTTTCCTTTGTTTTTCTTAGAAGAGAAATTAAAAGCAATGCCCTTGCTAAATGGTGTCTTAAGAAGACTATGGGCATTCAGGAGTGAATTTATTTGCTCTAATTTGTTCATAATTTTCCCTACTACAAAAAAATATCTTGGATAATTTCTCTTACTGCTTACAGTACATACGGTGATATATTCCTTTATGATGTGGTTAATGTTTCTATGGGAGGACTAACCTTTCAGTTTCCTTTAATTTTTGTGCATTTTAAAATTCCAAAATATCCACTATATTAATGTGGAGGAAGAGGAACTGCATTACCCCTCTTAATGGTGAACTTGAGTTCTCCAAAGAATTGCTGAAACAGATTCATGGCCAGCTCACTCCTTAGAACCAGCCAACTCGGGCAAAAATAGGATGAGGTCACCTCTTTCCAGTGTCTGAACATTTTATGCTGTGCTACTGTTTTGAGTACATCTTTTCCCCTAGGTTCATGTGCATCTCTCTCCAGACAGGCAAATATTTAAAAAAAAAAAAAAAAAATCAAAAAGTTGGTCTAGCAAATTAAAAACAGAGAATCTTGCCAGGAAAAAAAGATATTAAAACTTGGTTATTCAGTCTCTGTTTATCTCAGTTGGAATGACTGATGGCTGTTTTTCTTCTGCTCTTTGGCTGTTTCCTTTTCTCCAACTTGAGTTTAAAAACTTCATAACAATATTTAAACTTCAAGTAATAGTAATATCTAAACATCCTAAATCTTGAAGTACAGATACTTAACTACATAACTGAGTCTTCAAAATTGCTCACTGGGCAAGTTTACTAACTTGCTAAGACTGTCTCCAGGAAAGCAATGATACCAGATATGTTTAAGCTATTGATAAATTTTAATTCTTGAGGGCTAGTTAAGAAACTACACTCATATGTGCATAAGCGTAGTATATATTGAATGATAAAAATATTATTCTTATTTTCCTAWAACAAAAGAGCAAACATTTGATATTTCCTCATGATGGTCTTGGCCCAGTGCTTCTGAGCTGGTTATTAATGGTTCAAAAGAAAACGTACAATGAACAGAATAAAACATAAAATGAATGCAGTTCTCCAATAACATGCAAGTTGGAGGACAGGTCAATTATACAAATAGGTTTCTACAGCTTGATAAGGAATGTACCTATGAATAATTTGCTTCTTAATGAAGTCATAGGGAATGCCAAGGGAAAAGGCTGTATACGTATGGTGAGGAACTGTCTCCTGGAAAAGTGATTCTGAGATAGGAGCTGGGACATGATCCATAGCAAATCAAGTGCAAACCTCAAATGCGGTGGTGTAGTTGAAGGTAAACACGGTACTTGGATCTACCATCAGAGGAGCATCAGCTAGAATAAAGAGGTGGTGTTATAGTCATGTGCAGAACAGAGAAGACCACTACTGGAATATTTTGTCTAGATCTGGTTACTCTCTTCAAACAAAAGTATCAAGTAATTCCTAAGCATTCTGAAAAGAAGTGAGAGAATTGAAGTTTGGTTTCAGGTGTGATAACTGAGCCTAATTAGTTTACAAATAGAAATATTACAAAGCTGATGAAGGTACCTTGTAAATATACCAACAGAAGAAAAGAAATCTGATGGCACATGCTCTAGGAGAACAAGGTATGCCTGAGATCCAGTCTCTAGAAATTGATGAAATATCAATTCAGATTGAGAATGGAGTGAAACATTTGAACAGGGATGTTAATAAACTACTAAGAACTATTACCAATGGCTGTGGAAGATTTTTTATCACTTGAATGTTTAAATGAGAGTGTGTATCTTTAAGAAAAATGGCTTTGGCATCAAGTATTTCTTCTATACGCTCACTGTAGGAATTGCTGGATAAAGTCCTTTAACGTCTGATACTCAGAAAGTAAGGCAGGATGACCTTAATTGTATACTGTCTTTAAAATGCTGACAGTTTTTGAAATCCCAATTCTATCATATATCAGGTTTGACAGAATTTCTCAATTGGATCTCTGTAAATCATGATTGGCCAACAAACAGCATCTTCCTTTGGAGACTGAGATTTAAGATTTAAGCCCTCTCTCCTTCCAATCAAAAGCAAAGAATTCCAATACTTCACAGCAAGTCCTAAAAGAACGGAGCTAGCTGTGGAAATAGAGTGGGAAAAGACCACTGAAACTCATCTCTTTGAAGAATGTGAAGATACAAATAATGATAGAAGAGATGTTTCCTCAGAAGCATGTTGTTGGAAAAGAAAATGATGCGTCATGATTTGTAGGAATCCCTGCTGACRCTGAGGGTGCTGATATGTAGCCAGTATCATTATCCACCAAGTTTTTCTAAGTATAAAATGCTTTACAACATCTTAAGGTGAGCATTATGGACACTGTAAATGATGATTCTTTTATGGGGCATGAAGAAGGGAACCACTTGCTCTCTTCTTCCTGCTGGGTCTCCCTTAATGCGTTCTTTTTAAAAAAAAGTTGTCACTTGYCTTCTGCCATGTCCTGGCTCTATTCCTGCCACTTGTGCGTTGACTATTTCCTCTGTCTCTGCAATAAAGACGTGGCACACAGTGGGAATTACATGAAGCAGAGGGAGAGTACACCTATAGCAATATTTTATTGCAATTGGTTGCCCCAAAAAAAGTAAGATGTCTTTTACTGGTCAGATTCACCTAAATTCACTTTAAAATGCTCAAAATGCAAACAGTAAGTTTGATTTGTAGCAGAGCAAGAGATTCAGTGGCTACAAAATTAGAAGCACCATTTCAAAAGAAACCCCCAGAAATAAGAAGGTATAAGTTGCAGAAACACATGTTGCTGATGCCTTGTCCCAACTGACGCTTGGTGCAGACTCAGACTTGCAGGATTCCCTCTCCAGAAGCCTCTGGAGGCTGCTCTCACTGCTTTTTCCACCTGCGCATGAGGGTTATAAGATGGCATTGAATGCAAATGAGAATTCAGAGCAGTTCCAAGGAACTCTCAGTTCTTCCTCCATAACAACAAAGATTTATTATACAATGACTTCTATTAACTTTATTCTTTGTGAGGACAAACCCACTCTTTTTGTCTGGATCTGAACTGCATTCTGAAATGCCATGAGGCTTGGTTGTGTTGCTTTCTACCTCAGGATGACTTTCCTGTTATGAAGTCAACTGCATTACAGTCTGATCTGATTTTTTCCCATCCCAATGTGATTTGCCCTGTGAAACTTTGTATGGCTTCATAACAACTGATCATAACACAAATATTTATCTGTAGACTTTGATAGTCTTACAATCCTTGACATGTCTCTGGCTTTGCAAGAAGAACCCTCATTCCAAGTTACTGATACAGAAGCCCAAGGCAGTCTTTAGGGTGGCTTCGCTGAAGCGTTTTAAAGTTTTCTCCTCCTGCCTGCAACTTTTGGTCGATCTTAGGGGCCAGGTCTGATGACTGACTCTACGAACTTCTGCGGCAGCCTGATCCTTGTTTTTATGCTTTCTGTGGATTGTTTGTTATGTTTGAATGTTTTACAGAATTAAACTTGACAAAATCCCGTTTAATAAGGACAGGGACTGGGAGTTCTTCCTCTCCTTATTCCCATTTCTCATTTTTTTGAAATGTTGTTTACCATTTTTCTTTGTTTCTTAGCAGCTTCACATTCTTTCAGATGACCTTTCTTCTATTTGTCTTCAGATGTGGCTAAAACCAGCTCTGTTGAGATAATTAAATCATATCCATTTTCCTCTCTTTCGCAGTCTGCGTTCAGTTATCTTTCTTCTGTGCAACTATGTGATTGGAGGCTGTCGTACTGCAGCTTCTTCCAAACTGGCAGTAATGTTTCTCTCCCCACTATCTTCTCACAAATTATTTCTTCAGCATCTTTCAGGAGATCCCCAATGTACCATCCTTCTTCAATAATGTCTCTTTTCACAGTTTGTTTCTACTTTCAGATACTTTTTGACACTGGTCATTATTTCTAAGGCTTCCTTTTCTTTAGATTTTCTTTAGTTTCTCCTCCTGTTAGGCCACACTGTACCATCACTTAGTAAGTAGGATTCTTGACTGGATTTAGCAGGTAGCTAAGTGGCTCAGTACCATCCAAAATGTTTGTAACTTAAGTCACTGCATCTTTTAAGGATTCTAAATCACCTTTGTTCCATCAACTGCAGCTCCTTGATGTTACTTAAATGTTGATGCATATCTTTTCTAGTTTAGTCAACATTAAAAAAAAACAAACAAGCTTTTCTTTTTTAATTCCAATTGTTCATTTTGTTTCATAAATTTGAGCTACAGTGTGACATTATTCTTCCACATTTTCTAGTAAATTTTTTCTCTGCATATTCAGTACAACCTTTACATGTTACAGTATTTTTTCTTGGTTTTATTCATCAAGCTGTTAATTGGTTCTATTCTGACCAAACCTGACAATTGTCTTAGTTTGCACTTATTTCTAAAATTCTCAGTTTCTTCTACATAAACTTTTGTTCCTTAYATATATTTGAATTACAGAGTCCAGAAGCAATGTCAGGGCTCTGCTGAACCAGTGCTACACAAACAGTGTCCATCCCTTTCCAAAAGGTTGTGGTACAACTGGGAGAGCAACAGAGAAGGCAACCAAAGTGATTCAAGTTTGAGAAATAACTAATAGCAGAATTAGGGGATATTGTCCAGGAAGAAACATACCTTTGGGGAGGAGGCTACATACAGGTCTTCAAAATCGTGACTGCTTTGGTAAAAATTAGTACAGAACAATCGTACTTCTAAAACAATAAACAGGAGATGTCAGATGAAACTGGTAGGTAAGTGGTCTTAAGCAGGCGAAGAAAATATTTGTTCATCTATAGTTCAGCTGTAGAATTTCTTACCAGGGGAGGTAGTGGACACTGAAAGTCTACATGGTTCTTAAAGTGATGGACAATCAATGGAAGGAAAAACACCTCAAGGATTAAAAAAAACCACCGGCTCTCAGGAACTCCCTGGACCACTAATAGTGAGATGCTGGAAGATTGTTCTGCAGAGGCGTCCCTAAGACTCTCGCTGTTTTCTTCTGGTTTTTTCTTAGGCATTTGACCCTGGCTGCCCTCAGAGACAGGGCAGTGTATGAGGCCATTTGCCTGACCTGGAATGGATATTGCATGCTAAAGCATTTTTTTCAGGCTTTTATAATCCTAACTTGGATGTTTGGAATTCAGTAAATAATAATACAAATTACATGTTGTCTTTCTGCRTTTTGGGTCACTTAACATCGCACAGAGACTGGAGCTTCCAGGACAGTCAACTTTGAAAACTGGACCAGCTTGGCAGTGCTAGAGAGACATCTCCGTTGTGTTTAGTCTACAGAAATACATGTACTTGTGGGCTGGAGAGCACATAGTCCCTGAAGCAATTCCCTTGTGAACTGAATCTGCCTGTATGTTGCATAGCCTAGAGAACTATTTTGAAAAAGTGGAGGCAAAGAAAAGGTACTGAGAGTCCAAACTTTCTCTCTTCCCCAAACTGTTGTTTAGCTAACTAATACTTGACATGTGCCTGGCAAGATGGCCAGAACAGCAAATTCTTTCTCAGTCTGTGTGGGAAAAAATTGTCTTCTATCATCCCGCTTTGTTTATTTAGCACTGACAAGGCACAAAGATGAGGAGGGCTATTGGTCTTGTAAAGCTTGTAATGTAACAAGTGGAAAGCCAACATAACTGGAGATCAGAAAAGGGAAACATTGAAGGATGCAGGAACTGAAGAACCTCACCTACTCAGAACCAGTAAGCATTTTAGGGACAAATCACTCTACTTTAGTTTCTTATCTGTAAAATGAGGACATCTCACAAGGCTGCATGCAAATTTGTGAAAGTTAGAGGTGCTTATTTTCTGCAGTAAATAAAAATAAAAAAGCTCCTGAGGAAACAGAATATTCTGTGTGCAATGCAATGCGGGGAAGTGTGAGGCCACACTCTGGATGAAGAGGATAAAAAAAAAGAAATGAAGAAATAAAAAGAAAATTCTGAAAAGCAAGATGGTTCATTTGCTGAGCACTCTACATCAAAGGATCTAATTTAAAAAAAAAAACCCAAACAACAAGATTTATTAAGAGKAGAGAGACAGTCTTCTGAAGACAAAAGAAACAGCCTGATTAATACATCTTGTCCTACAGCGGGTCTGGGTTAACATGAAAGGATGGCATTTTTAATTTTTTTTTTCTGAGAGGTGGGGATTTTTTTCTTCTTTTTTCCCCYGTTTTAACTCTCTTAACTAGTCAGTCTGCTACCATATTTCTCTGAGTATCTATCCTCTGTCCTCTACAACCTTCTGAGGTTTCTAAAGTCTTTCTGGACCTTGTCACACAAACGTCTGTTCCCTGGAGCTGTCCCCAAACCACTCATTTTGTTGGTACTGTGTCAGTTTGCTCAGTCTTTGTGGTTATGGTTCTGGATGCTGAAGGTATGTGCATGGCCCTAATTACCACAGTTTCTGACTCTCCTTCCCTGCACAGTAAGGTGTATCTCCATTTTATCTGCGCTCAGTCACTACCTCATGCTCTTTTAGATGCATCATTTTAACACTGGCAATTCTCAAGCATCTTAAAGGTTGTGCTTCTACCCAAGCCTAGGCATCTCTTGTTCCCAGCAGGTATCATGCTGTCCATTACATGCTCTCCCACAAGTCCTGTTCCTGTCTGAAAATTTTAATGACAGTTGGGCTACATCTGGTAGGTCTTCTCAAAACTCTTATAAACTGGGAACTTTGTTAAATGCTATTGGATTTTTTTTCTTTCAAATACAGAATAAGATGATATCTGTTTTCATTCAGTATCCTGATAGCGAGAGCATACAGGCAAGATGCTGGAAGATTAATGATGAAAGTACTCCTCAGCCTCAGGGAATTAAACTCACCCTACATGCTATGTGGGAGGGTACGCTAACTACCAGGCTGTCAGGCAGGCTGGGCTGGAGGCAATGGTGATGGTTTGACACCCTGCTCTTCTACACAAAGATTGATTGTAGGATTCTGTAGGGTAGAAGACAGCTCTCTGAGCAGAGGAGGAAAATCCAGCAACCTCGTTTCCAGTCTCTGCTCCAAAGTCTTTGATGTCTAAGACATCTGACTCTAAAAACAGAGTTAGAGGGTTTAAAAAAAGAATCGTGTCTTATAGTCAAAGTAGTTGCTTATTTTTGAACTGCCTTTGACTGCTACATTAGTGAGACAAAGAACCAGGGTATTAATCTCACAGGAAAAAACCCACCACCTGTTTAGATAGGTTTCTATGGCTCTGATCACGCTAGGATTAGTAAAAACAGTAATACTTCCCTGCATTACCTGAATAGTGAAAGATTAGGGATCTATCACTGATGTCCTTTTACAGACAGGATGCAAAGATACTGCAGCTTGTCCCTGTCACCAGTACTGAAGTTTTTGACACTGATTTGTGAACTGTCCTTCTTCGTATGGAAAATTCCTCTTTATTTTTATCAATCACCGTGGTGAATTGCTCCTCTTCACTGACACATCAAACATAAAATACTTAGGCTATGAAGTACCTTGGTGGTTATTACCTCTCATTTGCTATCACAATGTCCATCACCAACCTTAGTCAGCCAGTACTGTTGACTTTCCTGGTCCACTTACTAAATTCATCAGCAAACATAAACTGGGCTTTTTCCTATTTTGCCTTTCTTGCTAAAAGGAGTTTGCTGTAAAACTCTCAAAAGCCGCTTCATTGACCTCCTTCAAATCCTTCAGTATCATGCTTACAAAAACACTTGGCCATGCTGGTGGGCTTGTACCACCTATTATAGTTATTAATATCCTTGATATTAATTGCCTTGACTTCAGTCCATCTTCTTGTGTCTTTCCTATCTTTGGAAAAGACGGAAAGTCACAGTCAAGGATGATGTTAGCCAGTGGTGGTGATGTTCTTAACATGAATGGTTACTTAGATATATAAAAACACTCCTGTCATTCTCCTCGTGTATTCACTCATTGAGAATGTTTCTTTTAAGTGTGTTTTTTAAACATAAACACATGAATCCTGGTGTAAACCAGTGATGCCTTTTTAGATACAATATTGCCAGACCTTTTCCGTATTATGTTAGCTTTATTACCTCTGGAATGAAACCAATGCAAAAGCAAACTTTCCAGCCCCCAGGCTAGGTTACCCCAAGGAGCTGACATTTCTAGGAAGTTTGTTGTACTGTTCAGAGTTACTTCATTTTAGTTCATCGAAATAACAGGAAGACGCATTTTTAATGTAACACACGGGTTAAAAAACAAACAACTCTAAAAGTTATATTACAAAATGATTTTGGTTTCCTTTCTTTTTTTATATGGCATGATAAAGGCACTCGTTATACATCAGTTTATGACTCCCTTATGTTTCTTTCATTTATATGGTGTGATAATCAAAGCATGAGAAATGTCCAGCTAAATTAGAATTGCACTGATCACACTTCAGTACACGTCTGACACTCCTTTGAAATATCACTGTCTAGGGTAGCTTAAAATAATGCAAGTGACAGAAGGGCAACAGTTGTGATTAGAAATGTTATATAACAGCAATACTTTCTCAATTATTCTTGCTTTCAGAAAGTAGATGTGCTATACGACTTGCGTGAACTAATGCGGAGCAGTGTTGCAAATCTTTTTTTTTTAAATTTCTGCAACTCTGCACACGTAAGTCATTCTTGCTGCCTTTGTTCCTGCAGAAGGAAGGTTGCGTGAGCAAGCACTGTTCCTCAAAATACATGGCTATTTATTTACTTTCTTTGAACAACAGGGTTTCTAAATACCAGTTCTTCATTTCTATAGCAAAGACAAAGAATAAAGCTCAATGGGAAACCTAAAGTCAAATGGTATCTTGACATTCAGTAGACAATTGTGAATTCTATCATTTAGAAATTATACGGAACAACAGGTAAACAATCAAAACATTCCCCAGTGAGAACGACAGTTTCTCTGTGGTAGGTACAGATTCTTTGTCTGATGGGAACAATTTTATTCCAAAGCACAGGGAGTTCTTTATTTAAAAAGATAAACTGTATATATTTTTATAGCTACAGCAATCATAAAAAAGGAAATGGATGTAAAAAGTGTTCCTTTAGGTACTTAAAATTGAAAATAATGATGCTTACAAATATTGTGGGACATAAAACAAATGGATAAAAATATAAAATGCTATCAGGATCTTTAAGATACATTTTCCAATTTATCATCACAATGGTTTCTTTGGTTGTGGCTATAACAAAGAGATGTTACTTTCAGTAAATATATATTTGCCTTTATACATACATAAGCACGTGTACTGTGGATTTTTGTTAAAAGGGATTGAACTTTAGGATTGTGGCTATACAAACAGCACTTATATGATGCACAGGTTTGCCTGGAAGATGGGATGAACTATTGTAGCACTCCTGTATTAGCACTGCTCAGTGAGCGATGTCTATTTTTGTGTCCTGGGGGATGCGGTGACCACCCAAGTGCTCAGCACTCGCATCCAGGCATGACTGTTGCCCTTGCAGTGTTTCTTACCTAACACCTGGCTGATTGGTGCATAGCAGATGATGATTGCAACATGCTAGTGGAATTACTGCTCTCAGCTAAAAGGGTAAATATTTCTATTAGTGCAACAGATGATACTGCTCAAAATCCTATGAGATACACATATATTTATGTATTTACTAATCCTACTAAACCTCTTAGAAACAGTTCAATAGGTTTTGAGGTGACTCTGGCTGTGGGCACCGTTCCCCTTCTCCTTCCTTTCTTCCTTCCCTGCCCAAACTTTCTGAGACACCAAAATGTTCCTTGAGAACTTTATCTCAACTTGGTAAGGGCTGCAGAAGGTTGCTGGACTCCCTGTTCCTCATCCACTTTCTTAACATGCAGGACTATCCCCGCTCTGCAAGCCTCTACATTCCTCACTCACCTTCTGAGATTGCTAATCCCAAATGCTCAGCAGCACTGCTCTAAGGAGTGTTATCACTCAGGGAGGAGAGAAGGGATGTGTGGTTTGCTTCTAGTGCCATCTCCTTCCAGCTGCAGGAGAAGTAAGCCTATGCAAACACCAGAGAGTACTGGGAGGAGACACAGATGTAGCAAGGGCAGTTGGTGCAGAAGTAGAACATAGGCTGGAAGTCATGGATTCTGCAGTAGACTTGGGACATAGCTATGTTGATACAGCATCTACTACTACTACTACTACAGTACTACTTTATTGCCCACCACTGAGTTTTTTTAGAGGTTGTTAAAAGAAAGGAAAGGAAATGTCTCTTTTGCAGAAAACATTGGTATTTTGAATCACAATGAAAACTATCTCCCAAATTTGTTCCAAAGTGGAAATTATAAAAATCTGGTATTGGAAAAACATAAAGGTGGTTTTAATTTGTATAGTTACATTTTGTAATGTCTTGTTAACATTTATCACATCTTCTTGAAATATATCACAGCATGTCAGAAGAAACACTGTGAAATTCTGCATCTCAAATTACAACAGTCATTGAATACTAATAAAAATATCTGATTTTCTGGATCCATCTGCTTCTACTGTAATGGTGTGACATGTCACACAAAAGATGAAGGTAAGCACCTGGTGAACTAATTTGAGGAGCAGCTGTTTTCAACAAGTTGTGTTAGCTTGTTAATGTGCTACTCAGCAGCAATTCTAGGAGCTGGGACTGCAACTGCAAATTTATACTTTCTATTTGTGCTCTTTCACTTGTGGCAGAGTCAAGATACGACTTGTGCTCTTCTTCCTTCTTGCTGACTGAATTTTGCATTGCTTAGTGCACTGGATGAGAGTTTCAGTGGCATATCCACACTCCAGCCTACCCTGGAAACTGGTGATAGGGAAATACAGTTCTAGATCTCCTTGGACTGAGGACAAAACGCATAGGTTCAATATCAGATGCCACTCAATGATAAGCTCTAGATCTAATGGTCATGCTTAGTAATCTGGGATTCATTCAATTGTTTTCTTACTTGCTCCACTACCACCATGGACTATGTTTTGGTTTCTTGGAGTGAATTGATCATCTGTTTCCAAAAAAACCCTTCATAAAGGACCTACTTCCAAAAAAGACCTGAAATCTTTACAGAGATCAACCGTTATAAATTGATCAAGTTGCTGTATGTCTGGAAATTTTAGATGGGTAGCTGAAGTCCTCAGTTTCCCTCAGGAGAGCATGTCTTGGTGGAAGAAGATGTATCCAGGACAGTCTAGATGACAGGTAGCTCTACCTGCAGAGACTCCTGACGAGAATGTATCTGTGATTTCCCTTACTAACGTGTAGCAAAACAAAGAAAGGAGAGAAACATCGAGAATGAAAGTGAGCAGCAACCAGCTAATAAAAACAATTTTCTGCTGAACTAGCTTTTTCCTATTAAAAGCATTAATTCTTGTCAAATAAAATCTTACAGATTTACATACTTAAAAATGCCAGTACCTTAGTGYTCCAGCACTCCCCTTGTAGACACTGGGGAATGTTATCTGATGAAAGACTCTGGCATTGAACTGAAAAATTTATTTCCTTTGGGAAGCAATTTAATTACAGGAAAAATGTTTTTCATTTTCACAGAGAATTGACTATATCTTGTTTGTTTATTTCTTTTTGTCTCTGATGTCAGTCAGTTACCTTTACTGGCAGGAAAATGTAAATGTATTTCATTCCTGGCAAGTGTATTTCACCTTCCCCTAGTGTCTCTTAATCAAATAGCAAAATCTGCTCTGTATTAAATTATTGAAAAATGATGCTGTTTACTGACCTCGGATTTTAAACATCTTTATAATTCTTTCCACTCTAAATTCTTTAAAATTAATTAATATTAACTGTTTAGTTGATACCGCAATTCACATTTTTGGCTTCCCAAGTAGATGATGATAGCTTAAATTCCACCGAGRGTACAGGGCAATAAAAAGAACATCCAAAAAATCTGCTCAGGAATACTTGGTATATCATTCATCATTTAAATGACTTAATGTGCTWCAAATTGTGTATGTGAGAGAAAAACTTTTGCTTTTTAATAACATTTAAAGAGTGACACTGCTTTTAGGCAACAAATTACCAAGTAAGGAGGAATTACTGCTGTAATTCCAAAAGCCCAGCATAACTGAAAATAGATGTTTTTCATCTATTCTAGTTTATAAAGTGTTCATAATACTTGAAACAAAAAAGGATGAATAATGATAGAAGAATTCTTACTTGGGGGAACAAGAGCATTTTTTTCAAGGTAGTTATATCTTATATATTTTCCCTGAGATGAAAATTGGAATTACCAAACAATTAATTTTGAATGTGCATGAATTGAAGAAACMATGTCATTATTATCTACACTGTTCCTTTATTTTTTTAATCAGTGGAGCTAGACTTGCAGAAAGAAAAAACGTTTGAAGAAAACATGCATGAAGAAACCAAGCACTTCCTGATACAGTAAGTATTTGCAAGAAGTGTTTGTTCATAAAGAATGTACATTTATATTTTCCTAGCAAGGGATCTAGTAACAAAAAAGATTATCTTTGTAGGTACTCCATGCTTTTTTCATCAGCTACAAATCTTGATACTCTTATTCAACGTGTCCCAGCTTTTCTATTTCTTCCATTTGATTCTTTTGCTTTTAGCTTGCAATACTTCCCCGTGCAAATGTAAACTTTGCTCTTCTTAATCAATATGTAGCAAACTCTGCCCGGTAATAAATTCAGCTTTCGCACACTTGCCTTTTGGAGCAGTAACGTGCCTCTTTTCTGGGGATATTTCTTTTCAACAACCTTTTTCTTTGACGGACCTCAGTGACTTCTTCTTATGCTTCTCTTAAATGAAAGAAATGAGGGAAGTGAGTTTGGTTACAGACCTTAGTTTCAGTGAGGCTTAACATAATCCACAGTGGCACTGTTCTCAGGGGGAAGCCTTTGGGAAACATATTTTGGACAGAAAGGTGACTGCAGCAAATTTTTCAGAGGCACCATGTAAATAAGGAAAAAGAGAACAGTGCTGTCATAAAATGTGGTGGTGGGGGACACTTAAATGGTTGTGGAAATAGTTTGCTTGCTGCATAGCTGAGAGGTGTCACTGCCACGCAAGAGTATTTATTTCTCAATTGCAGAATTGGTCTCACACAAACTCAAGACCCACCTTTCATGATGCTGTTGGTTGGTTCAGTTTAAGTAGTCTCACCAGAAACTGTGTTTCATTAATTTGCAAGGGTTTGTGTGATGCTTGTGGCTCCAGAGGAATAAAGAACATTAACTCTAATATAAGTCCTTATTACACAATGAGGAGACCTTCAGCTTCTCCCAGAAGACTGTCCAGTAAGAAAGYCCAAAATAGTTTCAGATAACTAAACTTGTCCTAACTTTCTACCTAGATACTTTGCAAAAGAATGGCATGGTCTGAAAAAAAAGTCATAGCATCAGTTACAAGCATATCCATCTATGCAAGCAAATCATAAACCTGTAGATATTCAATAACACTTAAATGTGTTATTAAACTTTAAATGCATTTAAAATGAAGGTTTTCAAGCCAGCAGCATTTTGTGTCAAGGTTTGTCGTAATGGCTGTCTCTAATAAAACCTTACTCAGAATACTCGGGGGAGAACAAGGAGAAATACCAGCCATATTCCAGTCTAACTGACATAATTCCATGCACTTCAGTAATGTTGCTTCTCATTTACTCCTGTGCAAGACTTCCATTCAACAAAGYGCTTACATATGTGCTGAAAGCCCTCCCTGAGCAGAGAAATCCCTTTACTTAACTGTAAGCAAAGTTAGACTGGACCTCAGTGCTTGGGTTTTTTTCAAGTTAAACGTGTGCCTAAGACCTTTACTGGATGAGAGCCTAATTGAATAAAATAGGGGATTCGAGTCTATCCCCTATAATCTTCTCCATAATGTTCACAATCTTTCTTCTCTAAACTATCTCGCCTGATACTGTTTACCTTGTCTTAGCACTAAATGCAACATGATCCGCAGAAAGTTCCACATGACGTTGGGCTTCATCAAACTGAACAGGGGGTGGGGACCCTCTAAAATTGTGAGGTTGCCTCTGTAGGTCGTACGAAGCAAGGAATATGAGTTAAATTTGCAGTGCAGTTAATTGCCAAGTAAGAATATTAAGTATTACTTCTACAAAAATAGTTGAATTCTGGAGTAAGGCCCCATAATTGTGACAATAATAGGCGCATTCTCAAGGAAGTTCAAGAGGATTTTAATTAAAAGAAAGAGAGAGAAACATTGTGTTCAAGATTCAATTGAAAATAAAACATCCGAAATAACTTAGCAATGCTGACCCAAAAGACTGCTACTAAAAACGGAAGGAGTGGTGAAGTCAGGACAGTGCCTGACTGTTGGGAGTCCTGGGTGGCAGTCCCCAGCCGTTGTAATGATTGCTGGAAGGTGTGTTTGGACTGGAAGACGTTTTCTGAAACTGGATCATTTAACAGTCTTCCACTTACTCTGGAAGATATTATACAGTCCTTTTCATAAAACAATAGAGCTCTAACATTTAACAAACTCTTTTTTTCCCACTACTCTTACTGGAAAGCTGTTCCAGCACTTCACTGCACCTCGTCTGGTTTCCAGGCTAAATTTAATCACGAATAGGGTATAAATATTTATTCACGTACTGGTGTTTCCCTTTATTTAAAGGGTGGTAGAGTGCTTTCCCTCATTAGTGTTTACGCTTTTACTGCCAACTGTAGTTGCTTTGTCTGACTGAATCCCATACCACCATTTCTCTCCATGCTAAGCAGATCTTGCTCTTTCACCGTATTTGCATTACTCCTCAACTCCCCAGCAAGTGCAGCTGTATGGCACAGTCAACTTTTCTGCCTTAAGTTTGTACTGCTGGCCTGGCAGGTTCCAGTCATTGCTTATGTGGTTTTGTGTTGTTGTTTTTTTTTTTCTGGTGCTGTTACAACCTTTCATCTGCATGTGGGCATTTGGAGATTTTCATACCTCTGGCAACAGCATGTGTTGCACTTCAGATTCCCTATCTGTACAGGCAGCAAGACACATCTTGAAGGCAGCCTAAAGGCATCTTTCAGAAGGCAAACTTTTTAAGACAGAGTAATTAGGGGAGAAATATCTGAATAGCTGTTTTCTGCATTCCCATAGGAATTTCTTTCTCAAATGTGGAGACAGCAGTGAACTTCCACAGAAGTAGTCTACAGGAGTGATTTGAGCAAGCTTTACGAAGATAAATGTAACCCCAGATTAAATAAGAGTAATAAAGTTGGCCAAGACCCTTTTTAAAGAGGATTCTGAGGTGTGACAATGTGAATAGACAAAGAACGAACTCTTCCTCAGGTGGGAATTTCTAGTATCTGTGATATCTGACCAAAATTTGGTCACTTTTTCTCTTGCTGTATCAAAAGTGCTTTCCTGATTCTACTTTTTTTGATCATGGAGAAAAGTCAGCTTTAGTCCTCAGAGCTCCTTTGTTAGCTTCGTGCCCTCCTTTGCCCTTGCCATTCCAATTTTTTCCTGCCCCGCTAACTTTGTAGTAAGAGTGCAAACACCAGTTTGGCAGAGTTAATGTGGAAGAACGTGCCAATCTCTGGGATCTTCCAAGGAAAAAAGTTTTTCCAAGAATTGAGGAATTATGAATGTTTACTCAGTGTTGATATTTATGATGCTTGCATAAGCATGTTGTTGGACGTTGTACTGTAGACTTGAGTTTCTGTAAACTATGCCCTGTAAACTATAAGAGCTGTAGTTTGTACTGTAATTGTTTAAAATTTTTCAGTTAACCAGGACTGACATGTTCTCGATGAGCCCCCTGGGAAACTTGGATACTGCAGATTATTTGGCACTGACCTTTGTGTCCTGGCACTGAATCGGGATGCCCTGGCACAATGTTAGCATGCACTACGTCACCTTGGGATGCAAGCTACCGGAGATGTAAAAGAATGTTTTATTTCTTGTCTTAAATTATTGTTGTGCACTCTTAACCAGCTCTCCCCTTCTACCTGAGAAGTGACTGTGCTAATATGAGGCATTTCTTGCCCAGCTTTTACTTACTTCATGGATTGTTCCAGGACTCAGTTATTAATGATTCCAATAAAGCTCTGGCCTCTCTTTGAAGGATATCACTTTTTTATTAAGTGCATATCACAAGGGATTGTTATTCAGCGGTAGTGTGTTAGTGTGATTGTTCAGTAACTTTTTTTCCACACCAGCTCTGTTCAATAGCTTTTATTCATGGTCTGGAAGCATTAATAATCTTCAGGGCAGTGCTGTAGCTAAATTGGCAAATGCAGTAACTTGGCATATAAGCAGAGGAGTATCCTGTAATGTATTAAGATACTTGTACTCCTACTTATTAGTGAGCCTGGTTTTGGACTGTTGTATAAGAAGGGGTTTCCTCTTCAGAAAGGTAGATGAAATGTCTACTAAAATCCCTCCAACTCTGGAAACCTTGTCTCAGAGGGAAGAATTAAGAACTAAATGCACAGTCTATTCAGTTAACCAGGAGAAAGATAAAAAGGTGACTTGAAAGTAAGTTATATGAAACTGAAGAGAAAAGGGATTTCTGAGGGTAGATTCATTTCCGTATAACAGCAAAATACATAATAACACCTGTGCTCCCAAAATGGTTTTAGTCCTGTTTGGTCTAAAAATACGGTGCATCCACAAAAAAAGAAAGCAAAGAATAATGAATTAAGGGATCATTTAGCTTGGTAGGTWGTGTTTATTTCCCTCTTCAAAGGTTTTAAAATAAGGCTAGCAATTTTTTTTTTAAAAAGAACTGCTCA
Organism: Phoebastria nigripes; assembly: GCA_035582835.1. Classification (NCBI taxonomy): domain Eukaryota; kingdom Metazoa; phylum Chordata; class Aves; order Procellariiformes; family Diomedeidae; genus Phoebastria; species Phoebastria nigripes. Next base: position 547,840 of record JAYKAV010002941.1, on the reverse strand, counting down.
AGCTCAAACAGAGTTGATTGATTGGCCAAATACAGAAATAATTGGTTGAGAATCTCTGGAATGCCAGTTTGAGGGAGTATAATAGTTCCTTTAACCTCTAAAATCAATGYAAGATACGTTTTAACCCCTGTACTATTCTCAGACGTGGTCCCCACTCATAGCGAAATCAAGGAAAGGCCCATAGATTCAGTGAAGGTGGATTGGACCTAAAACGTTTTAAAAGGTAGGAGATGCTGCGTGTTAATGATCCGTAGATATGTGGTTCAATTCTGTAGTAAGTGTTCGAGAAAATCTTACAAACAGTTRGAAAAATAAATAGAACTGACATTCCTCTCAAACTGCCGTGGAATGCACTCCAGCTGTATTTATTATACACATTTTCCCCATGTGCTATGTGCTTGCATTCTTTTGTGATGAACGATGTTGCCGTGTGTTGGAGTTGTCATGCTATCTTTCTTGTTTGAAACAGGAATGTGTAGGAGGTTATTTGAGGACAACATACTGTAGGACCTCCTGTCATATTTTTGAACTTGTAGCATGGAGCTGAGCAGTGGTTGAATGGCTTGGTTTTGGAGAGAGTTTCAATGGAAGCAAAACACAGCCTGCTAATGCTACCAGTGCACTTGTGCCTTGCTGCCCGTTTTGCTGTGTCTACGAGAATCGATGATCAGATCTCCATCTGTCATTGTCTGACTTTTCATTTGAAGTCTTTGGGCATAAATTTTACTTTTCTGGTAGGGTAAAGTGTGGGCCATGCCTAATGCTCCTAGACACTACGGCAGCAGTAAATAATGCATTACCATGAATCACTGCAGCTTCACTGAAATTAATAAACTTGGCTGTCACCCAACCCTGGAGAAGCATTTCACCCTAGGGAGGCCTCCGAGTCCATCAGGGAGCATACAAGAAAGCAAGTTGATCTTGTGGTATGCAGCAAATGTAAAGATCCAGTTTCAAAAAAGGAAAGAAATGACACAACATGTAATGCCATAAAAGCCATAGGCCATCGCACAGGATATTACTCACATGGCACGGATCTTAAGAGTGACATACCTTTTGATCGCTATTTTACCCTTACGTTGTGACTACACACTAGAGTTACAGGAAAAATTACAAAGGCAAACAGCATGTACCTTAAGTTTAATGAGAAAGTTTCTAAGAAATACAAGAAGTTCATTTGTGGGGAAGCCTTTCTGTTTCTGTTTTCTTCCGTGATTTCAGTTTTCTCCTAAGCATTTTGAATTTTGAAATTTGCTCCACATTTTTTCTTCCAGTGGAAACGAAAAATGAAGTAGCATCCCAAATCTCCTTTTCCTAGATGATCCTCTCCCTTCCTTGGATGTGTGCTGTTACCACTTGGCCAGCATCCCTTTCTGATTTTCTTTGACCTCTCTCTCTTGCATTCCTGGCTGCACAGTGGCTCACTTTGAGATTGTTTCCTTCCTTGACCCTGTGAAGGGCCGTGGTTAGGAAACTTTCCTGGGATGTGAATGCAATGGCTTCAGTTCTTTGAGAAAGGTCCAGCTCTCCCACTGTTGGGCAAGTGCTCTAATCACTCAGCTATTATGCAGAAACTGTACTTTTCCTGTTCTCTGTAATGAAGTCGGTGCCAACATTTCTTTCTCCTCCCATGAGCTCAGTGTTAAGGGTAAATACTCCGAGAAGGCACCCTGGATCAACCCCCTTAGGGATGCAGGCAGAATTTAAGGGCCTGTCTGCCTAAATCTAGGTTGCAACAGAGCAGAAGACGAAGTGCCTGGATCTCTCCCCAGACTGGAAGGACACAGTGTTGTGCTCACAACACGTGCAGTCACTGTGGGAACTTGCAGGATGATCATGATTTTCTGAGAGATGGAGACACCTAGAAGTTTAGGTGATTTGGCTCTTGATCACTCTCAGGTACATAAACAAAATTCAGGCACCAGAAACCTTTTAAGCCATGTCTGTAACATTAACTACAACACTCAGCAGTGTTGTAAAGTACCCGAATAAGCTCTGGGAGAGTAGATTTGAGTGTAGCGGATGTTGATGGGAAGTAGACTTGGAAGGCGAGCGTGCAGTCAGGGTGCCTGCTGATGCAGTAGAGGCAACCTTATCAGAGAAAGTATGTGCTCAGTCTCTAAGAGGGACTGCCTGCCTTGACAGTGGTCTGTCCAGCTGGTAGGATGAAGCACAAAGATTGTCACAACTGGCGAATGGATGTTCAGGAAGCAGAGAAGAGATGAACTGGTGCTCAAATGATGTTTGAAAGTCATGTTATAACTTTTCTAATTATGCAGGTTATAACTAGCATCTATGGCCATTTCTGAGTGCTCTTACCAAGCAGTTTAAAACACCTGCTCACATACATCTAGGATAGTTTAAAACAGAGAAAGAAGACAGAAAACTTTCAGAGACCCCTTGGAAGGCATGATTTAGCCACTTGCAAATGCAGCCTTTTCTATGGAGGAAGGACGCAGTTGTATTAGTGTGGCATTGGTCTCTGCCAGCCTCTTCTTGCGATACTGATTCAAAACCCTTTGTTGTTTCCAGGGAGAAAGAAAAAGGGGATGTTTTCTACAAAAACACACTCCTTGCTTTGTACCTAGATATGATGYAGGATCCAATGTCGACTGGAGCATGAGTCATGTACTCCACATGCGTTATGGCGCTTGGTAAGTGGGCAGTGAAGTACAGTCGCTGGTGCATGAGTCATCAGCTTCATGGGAGCGGGCAGTGAAATCCTGCATGAGCTGATTTTTCAGACACGTTTCTAAGGGTATTTTGAAGTATAGCATATGGCATGGGCAAATTATTTTGGTTTTGTTTGTGCTTGCTGCAGCTTCAGCTTTGGCCGAGGACCCACGTTATTAGGCATGACATATCCTACAAGTTTTATTTTCTGTCATTCCAGCTTTGACATGCTTGTCTAGAGAAGTTTCATCATCTGGTTCTCTGTAAGCAGCTTCCATTTCTCTTTACATGCCAACAGAAATGAGGAAGTGAATGGAAATAGCAAACAAGATAAATAAACTGTACTATTTATTCTGCTGTTAGAGCTGCTTTGGCATCAAACTGTGGTTCTGCTGAGTTTTAAATTCAGAATATGTATTTTCCCTGTCATTAGTTCTCCTTTTAGTGTCATTTGATGATATAAAATAGCTGTAATCCTCTGTCCTGCTGTTCCAAAACTTCACCTGGCACCTCATAAAGCCACAGAAATCCTGCCACTTTCCGAGACAGGCCTCCTGCCACAGCCAAAATACCCCCAACTGAGTTTCACAGGAGCCATGCCCTACTCGTACTCTTTACGCTTAGGGCCACATGTGGGTCAGACACTCCCTCCATCTTTATATGGAACTGGAGAAAGATGGTATTTAGCTTCCTCCCAATTCTCTCTGGACCCTTGGTATGTGGCTCATGAGGAACACAAAAAAATGGCAACTTTCCGAGTTGTAAGAGAAAGACGGCCAGCTCAAGTTGGACTGGATGAGACTTCTCGGCACTGCTCCTTAGACTTGGCATCTCCCGGAAAAACAGCCTTGTTCTGCTGCCAGCTGTCATTGCTGCTGCTATCTCAAGGAGCAGCCATGTGCACCAGAATGCGTGGTTTAGAGTGGAAGCTCCCCTGGTGACTCATGAGGGTGGTGTATTTAAAAGCTGCTAGCAACAAGGGTTTTTTTAAAGCTTTTTCTTAATATAAAAATCAGTATTCGGTGCAACTCCCCTCAAAAAAAAAAAAACAAACCACCAAACCCAAACCCAACATGAAGACCACCACAAAAAGCAGACTGGTTGCAAAGCATAGCAATCAGAACTCGGGACGCTGTGGATGTGCCCAGAGCACCCTTTCTTGTGGCTGCGGTATGATTACACAGCCGCTGTGCCTACACACTCGGTTGCTTTGTGCCGGGCACAGGAGCCTGCCTCTGCCAATGCCCCCCAGGACACCTGACGGAGCAGGCTCAAACTCGTAATAGCACAATCTGGCCCTTCCCAGCTTTCGAGGACCTCACGTACAGCCCGAACAGTAGTTTCTTGGACAGCCTCTTTGTTTTCCCCCGAATTGCAGTACAGTTGCACGCACGGCTGCTCCCCCACTCCCTCCTGCTTTTTGTATCACGTTTCAGGCGGGGCGGGGGGGGATTGGGGCAAGGGGGAACCCCGCGGACGGGATTCTCCGTGGGGAAAGGCGCTTTTCAAGGTGGGGGGATGCGAGGCGCCGGCCACATCGCTCCGCGGCAGAGGCCCTGCCGACCCACAGCCCCTTCGGGGGCGGCCCCTGCCGAGCCCCCCGGCGCCCCCGCTCCCCCGCCCGGCTCGGCTGCGGGTCCCGGGGGAGCCCCGCGGGCAGCGCCGCGCACAAAGGGCGGCCGGCGGCAGACAAAGGGG
>JAYKAV010002941.1:516945-543369 GCA_035582835.1 Phoebastria nigripes | reverse complement strand
GGGCGGGGGGTGAGGGGTGGGGAGAGGGGAGGACCGGCTCAGCCCCGCTGAAAAGGAGGGCTCGCCCGCCCGGCGCCCCCCCACCCCCCCGGGTGCTGCCCCGCAGGCGTCCCGCACCATGGCTCTGTCCTGGAGGAGCTGGCTGGCCAATGAGGGGAGCAAACACCTCTTCCTGGTAGGGGGCTGCCCCGGGGGGGTGCCCCCTCGGCGGGGCTGACCTGCGGGGAAGGCTCGGGAGGTGGGCGCGGGGGTGCTGGTAGGCGGCCGGGGCCGGCCCGGGTGGCGGCTGGCTCGGCGGGGCACCGAGGAGCCCCGGGGGTGGGGGCGGTTTGCAGGCTCGCCCCTGGCCCGGTGCAGGAGGTCCCAGCCGTGCTCGGCGTGAGGTGCTCGGGGGCAGGACGCCGTTGGCGATGTAGGTGCACGGGTGGTCGGGATGTGCTCCGTGCCGGTGTGCGGCTGGCAGAGGTACACGCGTGTGCCGTGGCCCGGGGACAATGCAGGCGTCCGTGTCCTGCTGGGACGCGGCACACGTCGTACGTGTGTTTGCTCTTTGTTAGATCCTCTTTGGGAAAGTTTGCGGGAGAAGATGCATCTTCTTGGAGGTCAAGTTCTTCCTGCCTTTGTCTGTCTCTTTGTTGCTAGTTTTTATTCTTTGAGTCTTTAACTGCAGTATCTAACTAAAGACTTGGAGTATGTTTTGTATGCGGAGGGTTTCGCCAGCTCTCAGTAGTCTTAAGTCACAAAGGTAAAGTTTTGTGAAGTTCAATTAAAGTGAAAATTTCTCACATAGGGGCTGTTCCTTTTAATATTTTAAAATATTTTGTGCTAAATGCTTGAAGTTTGTTTTCCCATTCCATTTACATATGTTTATGAAACTACAGGCATATGAGTTTTATGAATGAAATTAACACTGAAAAGTTTGCACATGTAACTTTCACTTACAATCTCTTGTTTCTGTTTCATTTTAGTTTTTCTGGCTCTCCCTCAATGTATGGCTCTTCTGGAAAACCTTCCTGCTCTATTATCAAGGGCTGCAGTATTATTATTTGCATCAGATGTTAGGGGTGAGTGACCCGGACATTACTTTTTGCCCTGGAAATTGGGATGCTGGGAGATGGGAAAGGGGCAGAATGCATTTACTAATCAAGGATGACACAAACTGCCTGTTAACGCTGCGAAGTGGGGAAAGATCAAGTAGGAAATTACTGGGGTACTGTTGACAGTTGTTTAGGAGTAAAAGGTGAACAGTATTGACAAGAAAAAGAGCCAGTCAAGTGTGGGACAGGTATCCTTCCACCTCCTCTCCTCCCTCCCGGTGTTCCCAGCTGCAGACAGGCTCACAGGAACACAAACATGCTCAACAGACGACTGGAGCTCAACTTTTTGTCATCAAAACRTTAGCCAAGCTTATGGGCTCGTGCTGGCAAATTCTTTCTAATCCAGTTATTGTGATACATATTTGCTGAAGGAATTCTTTTGATACGTCTTAGTTCTTTTAGGTCTTTGTCATCCTCATAGATCCTCCGTTCTGTGTAAATCATTGTAATCTATATAATTCTAGTTTTGTTTTCTAATAACAAATCCTTGGAATCTGCATGGTTTAATGAAGATTTGACTATTTTGATTTAGCAAGGGTAACATCCACCACCACCAGAAGAACCCAAAAAGATAATCTGGGGAAGTGAGATACTGGTCTGTCTTGTGAAGTTATCCACAGCTATGCCACTGCAGTTGTTTGAAACGACTTGTATCCAAAGGGATGACTAAGGGTTAACAACTTTAAGGAAAATGCTCTAGGGTTGCTCAGAATTTGAGAATCCAGGAAAAAGTGGATGCTTTGTAACACTATGTCATACTCAGTAACGGATTTCAATGGAAAGTTGACATAGGGTTAAAGCACAGATGATGCACATCCTAACCTGCTGTAGAGCCTCTGGGTTTTATCTTTGGGAGATCCAGGATATATTTTTTCATATGGTTGATATCATTGCCATAGCTAGCCAGTTCCGTAAGCTTTTGTGAACTTCCTTGAAAGTAAGTTGACCTGATACACTCTTCTCTTTTTTTTCCTTCTTATGGCTGACTCAGACGTGTTCAAGAAATGAATCTTAGCAAAGGTAGTGAAAAAAGAAGGGAATGAAAATACTTAAATCCTTCATGATGAAGACTTTCTTGACAGCAAAAGCATGAAAACATGTTTAATTTTACCATTATCTCTAATGGCTTTGCAGCCCAGTGCATCCATTTGAAAACTGTGTTTGTTCCTGGCAGAGCAAGTGGGTTGTTTATAAAGCAAATGTTCTTGGGTCAACAGGTTGGGCCAGATTGTCAGCTGGTATCAATCAGCAAAGTTCCTCTCAATTCAGAAGACTCGTCTGCCTTGTACCAGCTCATCGTCTGGTCTTTTTCTGGTTTTCTTATACTTCAAAATGAAAGACACATACAAAGTAATATAATGTGTGTTCAGAACCTGTGAGATGATTCAAGCAACAGATTCCTTGTCTTGGTCATGAGATGAGGACCAGGAGGCCATGCATTTGAGTTTGTCCAACTGTGTCTGCAACTGTGGGAAAAAATACCGAAGAAATTTAGAGACTTTCTAAAATGAAGAGGAAAGTGAAGAGCTAAGTCTGGTCAAAGTTCTGAAACTAATTTAAAAATTTTGAAAATATTAAAGACYGTGAAACATTCTCACAATTCTCTTTTTACATTTTGTCTAAATATCATCCTTAGACCCCAAAGTTAGTTGTCTCCCTTCTCTTCAATATATTTGTATATGCGTATAAATCATACAGATTATTTTGCAAGGGTTGGGAAAACTGATCTGAATTTTAGTCTCTTCAGGAAACAGAGTAAGCATGTCCATACTCAGCTGCTGTTACCTTCCACGGGGATTTTTGCTCCTCTTCTTTTTCTGTATTGGTTTGTGTAGCCACTGGCCCATGGCCCATCTGCATAACCGGTCTCCTCTCTGTTCCATACATGGGTGAGTGGCTTGCAGTGCCCCTGTGTGCCATTTCTTGATGTTCAAAAATTTTGAGATTTAGATGAAAATTCTTCATTTATAATTCAACAGTTGATTTTTTTTTTTGTCTTAACAGAATGAACTTTTTTACAGATACTTTCATGAAAATTGATTCCTTTTTCCAGCCAGTTAACAAAAAATGGCAAAAAGGAATGGCATTTTTTAAATAAAAAAAAAACTTCTCTTGTTTTTCAGTAAGGTCTGCTAAGGAGTTTTTTTCTCTCTTTGTATGCTACGATAGCCTAAAATCTCCTTAAGAACTTCTGCACTTGCAGCACTGAAAGATTTACCACAGGTAATTTTATTGTTTACCAAGTAACGGGATGGAGAACAAGAAGAGTTGCTGTAGGAAATCAGATTGTGATATGAAATGAGATCTTGGACTGAATATCCTGAATATATTCAACTCTGCCACATTTTCATGCCACGTCTTTTCTTTCTGATGTGAAGAAGGAGAAAGAATGAGGTTAGTCTTTCATTCAGTGGTCACTGAAGTGGTTCACTTTCCTTCAGCCTTCTATAGAAGAAGGAGGCTCAGTTTTATTCTTTTCTGATTGCATCCTCTGCGACCTTGAACAAGATACTTAGCACAGGATTTTGAAATTATTTAGGTACCTAACTCTCACTCAATCTTTCAATGACAATCTTTCTGATCCTTAATTCTATACCTGTGAAAAGGCACTAAGAGCACGGTGGTGCACTAAGTGCAAAGAGAATAAATAAGTCAAAGGCACTGATGTGCTAGGAGGAGGTTAATCAGCCTATTCTATGCTACAAAATTTAGTGGGTAAATTTATGTTGTGTCAAATGTTACTGCTTTGCTCAGTTTGAGTCCTGTTGATGAGACAATGAGCTCTTCACTGTGGAATCTCCATCCCTGGAGGTTTTCAAATACTAATTGGGCAAAACTCTGAGCAAACTTAGTCTGAGTTTGGTGTTGAACCTGCTTAGAGCAGGAGGTTGGAATAGAGACATCCTGAGGTCCCTTCCAACCGGAATAATTCTGTGATTATATGATTCTTGTGGTGTAATTTTGACCAGAATCTAGTGGTTGTAAACCCCTTCCCAGTACTTTTGCCTTGATGAACCATCCCTTTGGATACTTAATTGCTTGTAACACTGCAGATCATAGTCTTACTGCATGAATGCATTCACTGCAGCTGGTTCAGGAACATGATTCAGATAAAGAATCTCAATTTTTTATAATTTAATAAATGTTAACTTGTGGCCTTACATTGCTTAAAGAAGAGAAGCCTGGGAAACACCCAACAGGCATGGATTTCTTATAAAAGAGTGTGGCAAAGAGGAAAGGAATATTCTCATCTTCATGTTCATGATAGATACTGCAAGATGTAGTAGGCATGAATTACAGAAAGGAAGATTCATAAATTACTTGATGTGACTCCAAAATCTTTATTGTTGGAGGTTTTGTGTCTGCTCAGTCAGAGAAATTGTCCAGATGATGAATTTCTTTGCACATTTCAAGATTTTTCCCTTCAGATTAGCTTGGCTGTATTTTTTTCCAACAAGTTTGCTTGCGTCTGACCAACAAATTCAGTCCTAAATTCAGCACTGGCCTTATTATAGAACTCAAATCTTGCTTTTAACAGCATTAAATGAAATACCTGTTTCTTGTTGCTTGAGTTCCCCATGAACAGAAAGAGCATTGGGCTCATTTTGTCATGGCATAAAAGGTCTCTCTTTCCCTATTTCCTCTCTAGTTCCTGCTCAAATAACTCTAATGTAGTCAAATGGATGTTAATGCAAGAGATTAGCTTCTGGGTTTCTGAGCAAAGTGGAGAAAATGCATTCTCAGAAGGATCTCTTCGGGAAAAGATTGAATAACTGAAAATGGGACTGAAAAGGAAAAGTGCTGCCTCACTTTTTTATCTATACCGTTGCTGCCTTCTTACTGTGCAGTACTATGCATCACATTTATGTCACCTTTGTTCACTCCTTGGAATATGTTCCAGATGTTCCAGTAACTTGCATGTCTCTCCTTGCTAGTTTATCATAATGATCGAGATTTTACTAATTGAGGCCAAATTCTGCTTTCATTGGTCCTTACGCAACCACGCTGCAGCCTTCTTCCCCCTCACATCTAAGCATTGGAGGGAGTTGTGTGTCTTGACCCTTTATTTTCCTTAATGCAGTGTGTTTTTGCTATTTAATTGTCTTGTAACCAGGCTATTTGGGATTTGCTCTTTAGAGTGTTACATGTAGCAAAAATGTCTAATAATAGATTTATGTTGCTATGGAAGCTATATATATGTGTATATATATATGCAGGATTCCCTAATGAAGACTGAGGGTGTTAACCCACAAGACCTTATCTTGATAGTCCCCTTGAATTTGCAAGTAAATCTCTTCTTGCATTCTCTTTGCCTCATTCTAGATTTTTTATTTGCCAAAACATTTTTTCCTTCAACCCTTTGTCCTTCCTGGACAGCCCACAGTTCAGCATCATTGCTGAGATTATTCTCTGTTATGAGCCAATGAAGAACTTGGGTTTTGCACCATATAGTTCTTCTGTTTGTTTTCTTTCTTTCTTTCTTTCTTTCTTTTTTTGTTTGTTTTGTTTTGTTTTGTTTTTTTAGCTCAAATGGCAGTAATCCTGTGAAGGACATCTATATTATTAACTTTTATGGGAGAACTTCCACCTTTGCAGAACTTGTGAAACTGTCAACAGTGGAGGTTCAATTAGTAGAGGTACATCTCAAATGATTGAAATTTTTACTACTGTATCATGTAGACTTGTGTTAAAAATAGTCTTGTTGTCATTGTTCCTCGTTCTAAGATGATCATGGCATAATACTCTGTGTAGAACAGAACTGAATTATGGCCAAAATGTTTCTTTGGTTGATTATTCATTATATTATGTGTTATTGCAGGGTTCCCATGGGTAGTCCAACAATGGCAGGTCTTAAAATAAAAATAGCTGCATTACACTGCAGAAGACCGGTTTTACAGAACATATTACCTACTGTGTTGTGATAAAGGGAAATAATTCAACATAAAGGAAGCCCTTAGTAGCAGACGTTGCATCACCTCTGTGACTGTGACTCAGATATGACAATAAGCAACTTCCTGCTCTGGCCATGAGTTGCAGTGTGTTGTGAATCTCTTTGGGGGACTTGGGTACCCTTGATTCATGACCAAATTTGTGGAGTTTAGATCATGCTGCATCTTGCAGGATCAACCATTCAAGCTCTTGTTGCTAATTAATATATAAAATACTGTCACGCTTTGTGATGTTGCTGCAGAAGAAGGATGGTCTGGAACACTCAAATCTGGAAGATAGCTTGAGATCCCTTCCAATCTGTGCGTGTATCATTCTGCCTGGCACAAAAAGAAACCTGTAACTCAGCAACACTGACAAAAGTCTTTTTTAAAATTCTATTTCCTAGGGTCAGGATTCTAACAGATTAAATTAACTGATTAATAGATTAATAAAGATGAACATTTGTTCTGAAATCTTGTAAGTGAATACACTTTGTTTGGAGATTATCAGAGAAGTTGGAAGCTAATACTGAATTCCAGATTAAGATAGTTGCTTTCTTCAGATTGAATGACTGATTTAAGCGGAAGGAYGAGTACATCTAACACAAAGGGACCACGTATAAAATGAGAACGTGACCTAGATATGTGGACAGAAAGAGAAGGAAAACCTTCAAGGAATGCCTGTTTGGTGAGTTACAAGTGAACGGTGAGAATATTGATTTTCAGTAGTGCAGGGAAGATACCCCATACCTCATGAAAGAGCTAAAAATACTGTTGCCGTTGTCCACTGCTGATGTTTCTCCCTTTGTATAATACCATATCCAACTTCTGATTCATATATGCAAGCAGAAGACTGAAGTTGAATTAGCATAGAGAATTGGGCTGCTGTAAAATTATCTGTGTAGAGAATTGCTGTTTTTTGTTGTGTGTTTTTTTTTTTTTTTTAAAACTTAATATACTTTTTCAAATGTGATTAAAAAATATTACACCACTTAGTCTTAAAATAATTTTCAAAGGGTTGCAGTACATGATGTTGGGATTTACAGAGTCCTGCCTTGAAACCTTCCGTCTTCAGGAACAAAACCAAGTCAAACTTTTGTAGAAGTTTTCACATGTTCTGGTAGGTTTCCGCTACCCTCGCATTTTCCTTCCTTTCAGCTTCCTTTCAGCTGCTTCGGGTTTTTCTTGCTAGATCTCCAGCCAGATTTGGCAGGCCTAGGGGGAATAATTGCTATCCGTACAATTCAGATCTGTCCTTCATCTTAGATTATCTGTGCTCTGTTACTCAAAACAAGGAGTACTCTGAAGAAAAGGAAGTAAGGTCAAAAGGAGGCACATTGTGTAGCACAGTTTGTCCCACCTACGAAAATAAATATTTTTAGCTGCTCCAGTACTGATTTGGGGAGGTGGTCTGTGACCTGTGTCTACAGAGCAGCATGCGGCTTATGAGTCTTCCCACAACCTTTCAAGTTGCCTGAACCATAGAAGATTGAAAAAGTTCGAAGAAAGGCCTCCAGAGAGAGCATCAAGTGTGGTGTCTCTACTGGACCATGACCTGTTTAGGATTGTTGCTTGTAGGTAGTGAAGTCTTGAAAAACAGAATGACATCACTTTTAGGTGTGGAAGGATTTGCAGTATTCTTCCTTTTTTTTTGCTACAAGATGGGCTTAAAAGGTGAGATAGGATAGTATTTGTTGAAGTCTTCCTGTATTCTGCTCTCCAGTATGTTTTGCAACCATGTGTTGAATATTAGATTTCTGTGCACAGCAATTGAAGGGTAACGTTCATCTCTGTATTTATAACTGATGAACTTTGGGGAATTTTGTGGTACACAGTAAGTTACTTTAGCCCTCAACCTAATACTGAAATAATTTGCCTAACTACAGAGAAGCTCATTTCCCCTGCTTTGCTGGCAGCAACACCCTGAACATCTGACGAGAACTGACTCTTTGCTTCTCTGTCCTGCTTTGCGCATTGTATGAGCATAGCCAGGAGTCCATCCTGATTTTTGTGGGACTGTACATCAGACAGGGATAGCTGGAGAACTTACATTCCCACTATATCTCTGGAGCCCTTTGCTGCTGCTTTGGAGAAGGAAGATATGGTGATTGCTTTATACTTGTCTGGAGAAAAAATCTAGCCTAGTTTTTAGGATGTGAGTTTGTAGCGGGTCCAGTTCCCTACTATCCCTGCCACAGATTTCCTCTTTGAATTCGATTCATCCTTTGGTTTTTCTATGCCTCTTTGCCCCTCCATGAAATGGGATAACAGCATGTGTGGTACTGGGTAGGCAGAGTACAGAAGGAGGTTGTCAAATGCTTGGATTTGATATCAGCAAAGGTGGATAAAAGAGAGTGTCCAGCAGAGATTTTGGGAGTGGTTTTTTTCTCTCTTTTTGATCCTACAGAAATTTCACACGTTACTAACATGAAATAACACTTTTTTTTTTTTTTTTTTTTCTTAAGACAACGATAATCTTGGGAAGAAAAGAGGATTATATTACCCTCATTTCTTAGCTACTTAATAAGGATATATATTCCCTTCTAGAACCACTGAGTTGCCTTGGAGCAAAAATAATCTTTTTTTTTCTTACTATTGTTTAAAAATCCAACAATGCACTACGTTAATTTGTTACTATGCCACCCAGGCAATGCAAAGGAAGTCAAGAAAGAGACCGCTTGGAAACCATTTGGAAAGAATTAGTTTCATGGGGATATTTTTAGCCTTTGGATATATGTTAAGAGCAAACTTAGTACTCTGTTATTCTTCTGGGTCTTGCATGAATTGTGATTCTAAGCATTGCTAAATGTATTACTTTACCATTGTTTTCAAATTGGTCATGGGCTTGTTGCAGCAAACATTGCCCAACTTTATTTCTACAGAATAAAACCTTAAATGAACCATTGGTGAAAATACTTGAATCACACTTTCCTAGAAGTGCACTGCATATTTGAAGAAGTTGTTTCCTGCTCTCTTTTTTTTTTTTTTCCTTTGTACAGATGCTGATAGCATTGAATTAGAATTAATGTAAGGGCATTCTTCCATAGTAATTGCATTATGAATGAATATTTGCTATTTCTTAAATAGTGGCATGGAAAAACACAATGGAGGGTTAGTTTGAGCAACCTGGTCTAGTGGAAGGTGTCCCTGCCCATGGCAGGGGGGTTGGAAGTAGATGATCTTTCAGGTCCCTTCCAACCCAAACCATTCTATGATTCTATGATTCTAGTAGGGTAGCTTTTTCTACTCATCATAGCTGATTCATGTTTTTTGTACCAGTTAAATTGTTTGGCATTTTACTTATTTCTTACAATAAATTATTTCATTTATTTAATACTATACAGTGTAGAATTAACTCTATTCTAAGACTATTCCAAACTAGACTGTTTTGTTGAAGTTTTGTAAGAAGAATAGTTGTGCCTTATAAAGGAATTCTTGGATAACTGATATCATGCCTGTTTTATGTTTAAACTCAAAGACGACATAAATTCTTGAGAAACTAATGATGTATCATATAGGTCATATAATAGAAATTATTACAATTTTTGAATTGCTTTACTTATTAATTGTATTGCAACTTTTTTCAGCTTTTGGATGTTAGTCAAGAGCTACAGAAATGGTTCAGTTTACTTCTGGGTTTTGTATAATGATAGTTCTACATAATTCTTGGGTTTTTCAAATCATGCTCATTTAATCAGTGAAATACTGTAGCACATCAAGCTCTAATAAAAATGCTTATATGTGTTTAATGACCATGTTTTTGAAGTTACTGCTTTTATGAGGTGTATAGCTCATTTTTAGCTTCCCTTTAGAGGAATAATCATTAATAAAAATAGAGACAGTCTTGTATATGCAAACGGCACATTATAGAGACATTTTACTTGCCATTAAGTCCAATTATTTCAAGGGTATTGCCATTTTATCTGATAGTCCAAAAATATTTACGATGTTCTAAAGTGACTTTAAGCTATTGTGGGCAAGGATAGAGAAATATTTATTGTGGTTGTTCACATATTTTTTTTTTTTATCATACTTTGAAGTGGAAAGTGACATCAGCATTGAGTAAAATCTCAGCTCAGTTGCTGAGGTTGTGGCCGTTGTAGCTGGTGCTCAGTTGTAGTCATTGCACTTGGGCTCTGGACCAGTTGGGAGAGTCCAGAGGAGGGAGGAGAGGATGATCTAAAGTCTGAAGAACGTGACTTGTGAGGGAAAAGTAGCAAGAATAATCTCTCATTGTGCATGTGAACAGAGTGTGAATAACAGATGAAATAGAAGCAAGGGAGGTTTTATGTAAGGAAAAGAAGGACTAACAGTGCATTGGAAGAAATAGTGGAGGAGGTCTGGAGAGTGGGAAAGAACTGAGTGATGTGGTTCATTTTAGTCTTATTTTCTGTAATTCAGTAGGTTAGAGATGCCTCTGTTGTAAGTGTCCCTCTCAGTGTAACTTCGGTCAGATCTGCTCCTGGGACATTTGCCAGGGATCCCACATTTACATGGCAGAGAACAAGGTAGAACACATTTTGTGGGGTAATTGTTCCTACTTCTCATGGGCAACTTTTGAGAGAAGGTGCCCTTACGACTGCTTTGTTCTGTGGAAGCTGGTAATGTCTGGTGAGGAGGTCCCTAGCACTGAGGTCTGTCTAAATAATGTAAAGTAGCCAGAACAGAAACAGGCTTTAGGTGGAGAGCTTGATGCTTCAGGTAGACTGAACATCTTTACCTTCTGTTTGCCCACTGGTTTTGTGCCCAGATGTACTGCAGAGAAGGTGGGGTACATGGCTGTTACTAACTGAGAGCAGGCAGTTTTGATGTTTTATGGTACTGAGACGCTCCTGTCATGCCGTTGTGCTTGTGATCTTGCTAGACATGCTGAAGTCCAGTTATTTTGTTTACTTTATTTTTACTAGTTTATATATTCATCCATTTCTGTGACATGTAGATAGGTCTGTAAAAAACAACTAATAGCAATTACAAATTTTGAAATTACAAGGCTTTTCTCATAATTTTTGTAAAAAAATGTATTTCCAAATAAATAAAACCTCTTCGTTTGTCTCCAATTTTGTTTCTTCTTCTTGATAAGAAAGATATGAATATAATAAATGTTTCACTGATGAAATTTTTTTTGACTGAGAAATAACAAATGTGCTTTTTTTGACATAAAGCTTCATTTTGAAAAAGTAATAAATCTTTACTAGTTTTTATTAGATAATTTGTACCTGTTCAGATCACTCACATACCTCTGCAGTATTTGAGTTATCTTATAATAGTTTTTTATTAATTTTTTCAGGAGTTGAAAAACTTGGGGTTTAGAGAACATTGTAAGAAATATCCTTCCAGAAATCTGTTGACAGTCTAAAAGCATCTTTTATATAAGCTAGTAAAATGGTAATTCAACCTAATAACTAGGAGAACAATGGCATTTTGCTAACTTTTTAAAAAATCATAAATGAATGAGAGAATATAGTAAGATTAAAAAATACAGGGTTATGACATTGTGTGCTTTGTTCGTTTATTTGACAAGTGTTTTTGCTCTAATTATGTAAGTTCCAAATATACCAGTGAAAGCATTAGTGAAATTAGATTTCATTACAGTTCCCAGTTATTGAGTAGTTAAAATGAAGAAAACCCACTTTCTTTAGGTCCAAATATGGCACTGCATAATGTGAATGGATGAGGAGTTCTGTGACAATTTCATAACAGTCCTTGAAACAAGGACATTTCAGTTTAATTGAATCAATATTTTTTTTTTACATCTTTTTCTGGCTTGTTTAGCAGACAATCATTACGCTTTACTTAAGTGGCTGTCTAATGTCTTCATAGTATTTATCCCTCTCTATGTCTGTTGAAGCTTTCAGGTAATTTCTCAGTGGACGCTTATTGTTGTCTCAGATATGTTTTGTTCCGTGTGGCTTTGAGCACTGATGAGGATATTGGTTCTTTCAGTAGAAAGTTGTCATTTGCTGACATTATGCTGACAAAATTAGTGTTGAATATTTTTTTGGTGCGAAGGTGAGAGCTGTTTCTCTCGGAGAACAGGATAGCATGCTGTGTGTACAGTGGTTTTTCCAGTACATGTAAAACTTCAGGAAACTCCACTATTCTGATGAGTCAAGAGAGCATGGGAACCGTTCGGTTTCACAGTAAAGAAAAGGAGGTTGAATACTGACACCTGAACCATTAGAGCATCTTTTCTCTCTGTAATCTAACTCTTGCTATATTTGTTCAGCTAGGATTGTGTGTTAGCAGAGCTTCAGCATCTGTCCTCAATCTCAACTGCTGCCTGGTCCTTCTACCAATGTGCCGTGTTCTCTTGGCCTTCCTGCGAGGATCTCAGAAGGTAGGTACTGTCCTCAGAATGCAACAGCTGAGAAGAAGAGTCTGGTCTCTGTTTAGTCTAAAAATAATAGGAAAAAATCTGTTATATCCCTGTTTATTATACACTATGTGCCTGCATAGTGCAAGTATCAGACATTCAGCCTAGATTCCTGACTCCTTTGAAGACAATGCCTTGGCTGTCATTGTCTGGTTTGATTGGACTTGTTGTGAGGAAGGTTTCTTTCAATACGTTTTTGAAGGACAGGGAGTTGCTGTGGAACTGTAACCAGACRAAGTCTCCTCCTTCTTTCCCAACTCTAATATAAGACATCTGTGTCCTCTCTACTGCTTCCTGGTAGAATTCAACAGAGCAAAAAGAACTTCATCTCTGCATGACCAGAAGGGTCCTACTGGAGATGATAGAACTTTAAATAAAAATACCCAACCTGATCTATTTGTTACCATGGGAGAAAAAAAAGTTCTGGCAAAGCTAAGAGGGTTTGTTTTCTGTATCAGTATTCAGTAAACAATGATTTAGCTTGTTTGTGATTTCCCAGTTGCTTTTACAGAAATGCAAGTAATGCTTTTGAGGAACATCTGTGTTTTCTAGATGGTTGCAAATTGAACCTATGTGTTCTGTTCATCATGTGACAGTACCTATAAGATTTGATGCCTATAGATGCATATATGTATCCAAATATACCTTTCCTTCTGATCCTGCTCATTAAAGAGTCAGTGACGCCTACAATAATTAGTGCTGGAATTCCTAAATTTTAAGGCCACAAGGGACACTACTTTATGTGCTCTTGACATCCACGTAATAACAGATCCAGCTGTAATTTCTTCATTAAGACCTCAAAATTGGCTCATTGACATAATCCTGTAGTTTTTAAATTTAGGTACTGTGCTTGTAAAGGTGTTACTAAACCTAGTAAAAGCTGAAGTTGCTATTATATCGCCTCAGGTGCTGTTAGCATTTTTTTTCTTTGCTTTGTTTTAGAAGAGAGATTGCTTGAATTCTTCTCTTATTAGGTTGCCAGCAGGAAAACCAGAAGGCTGCTAGATAAAAGTAAAACTTTCCATGTGACGTGTGGTGTTACAATATGCATCTTTTCAGGTGAGATCTTACTGTGCTGAGCAGCAGCTTGTTTGGGAAACACATTGAAGCAGTACTTTGTGGTTTTTCTTGCACAGTACATTTGGGGGTAGTCTTGCTCTGTGCTTCCCTGCCTTAAATTGTGAATGCTTCCTTGGATGTGTGTGGGTTTTGGTTTATTTTTCCTTTAAACACATGGGCTTACATTCTAATGCCAAGTCTTTCCTTAAAATTCCAGTTTCTAAAAGGACAGGTATATGAGATCAGGTCAAAATCTGCCATTACAAGTGACCCTCCATTGTGCTAAGGAATTTGAATGAAGAAGCAGGGTGCTCCAGGCTTATCTGCAGAAGAGGGAGCAGTGGAGACAAATACCCAGTTTGGTGAAGAAGAAATATTCTTGGGTGGACAACTTTGAATGTTGTCTCCCAGCTGAAGTATTGCAGTACAGAAATGATTGCTGTAGTGTTAAAAAATCTTAAAATACATACAGCTTTCTGCCTTGAGTATCTATAACCTCATTTACTTTAGAAAAAGAATTCCTTAGTCCCTGATGCATCTCATGCAAGTGATGTGATTATAGCTTGGCATCTGGGTAGCCACTTTACTTCAGGGTAACATCTACCTCTTGTTTACGGATCTCAGCTTTACTCTGGTTTTTTTAGTCTTACATGTTGCTGCTCATCTGGTGAATGCTCTTAACTTCTCTGAGAACTACAACGAAGACTTTCTGGCACTAAATGCAGCGAACTATCGTGGTGAGGTGAGCTAGCTGTCCTTTCATATTTTGCTTTTAAGTATATAATTTAACTATGATTATATATATTCAATTCCGTTCTATGATCCATCCTATGATCTATACAGTGCTGCTGTTTTGTGCACTGAAAACTCACCATCATGTGCATTGCTGTGGATTTTACTTCTTTCTCCGGACAAAGCATACATTAAGCACTTTTTGTTTAAGCCAGCAGGATTCAGTCCTATTGGACTATGAGGTGGAGAATGCTGTCATCAAGTCCTTTCACCTTGCACCCTGTTCTCCTGCGTCTCTTCCTCTGCTTCTCTCTGTTCCTTGGGTGGGCCTGGTTGAGACACTTCTGCTGCTGTTTGGGAAAATACATTCTGCATTTGCACTATTTAGAATATAGTGCTATGTGACATATACTGGGGATTTGAGGATAGTGAGATTTGAGACTGATTTTGCATTTTTAAACTGCAGTGGGAACTGGAGTATATATGCTAAGAGTGGAATTAGTTATCTGCATGAACTGGGCTGAAAGCTGATTTCTACTTACGAAATACTTGCTTTGCATGACTTCTCTGACTGTAGTGCAGATCTCTTGAAGGCATACCAGAGTCCTAGTCCCTCCTCCAGGTGCTTGCTTGTGCATTTGGCACTGGAGAGATATTTGCAGATTTTAGGAGTAAGACCAGAGTCCAGGACTCTTTCTTCTTTGGGCTACAATCACGTTCTCTCTTGTTTATATTCATTCTAGTCTCAAGCCTGTATTTCTTTTCTACCAGCTTCATTACGAAAGATTTAGAATGACCCTATCCCAGCTGCATCCTTTCCTGGAAAGGGAGAGCTTGACTCAGCCCAGGCTCATAAGGACCAACAACCAAGGTCTTCCACTCCCTGGGTGAATGATCTAATCACCGAGCTATTCTATGGCAGACAGACATGCCAACACCAACTATTTTGCTGAGGTTCTGGATTGAACTCCAGTGTCTGCGTGTGTTAGGAGTGGTCTAATAGACTTAGTCTCATCAGGAACATTAGCAGGAGCTTGTCTCAGGGCAGAACGTGCCAGGGTGTGCATGGCAGCCTGTACTAAGCAGCCTTAGGAATTTTGCAATAGAAAATGGAGATAATAACAAATTTTTAGTAACTCTAGGATCAAAACCTCCCGGATTTTAGGTACTCTAGTAGCTCTTGAACCTTTGTGCTTGAATTCCACTTAAACCTGTTTTTTAACTGTGGTGGGCAGTCTGGATGCTACTGTCATCTTCTGTACATGGATGCACACATCTGGATGCAGACAAGGTCAGGGAGAGGCACGCTTCGTTCTTCCTGACCTGTATGAAAACTGCTCACCTCCCCTCACTGCATTTTACTGCAAGTTTAAAAAAAAAAAGTTCTTCTCTGCAGTGAAGACAAAACCTCAGGAGGCGTAGGACTCGGGGGAGTGAGGCAGTTTCCTGTGAGGTTGACAYATCCCCTCTTCCTTTCACATGTGGTGAAGGACACAGGAACATCTGGCCTTGTATTGTCAGCTCCTTTGTGTTCAGTCCTGCTTCACTGGAGTCCACTGCAAATCTCTTGGTGATGTAACTGGCAGTAAAATGCTTACCACTGGTCTTTCATTTAAATTCAAAATCTCTCTCTCTTTTGCTCCCTTTTGTCCTCCCAAAGGTATGAGGTAACTAAGTAAAGTTAAGCTTTCAAAAAATAATTATTTGTAAAATTATCTGGATCCTGTTTTTTCATAACAGATCAGAACTGTCTTCACTGGGGGAATGCAAAGGGTARAGGTTTACTTTATGTTGAATTGCAGTCAGTGTAAACTGCTACCAAATACCAAATCCATTCCTGCATCCAGATTTAGGGATTGCTTATGCCATCGAGCACGTGAGCTTTATGAGCTACTCATTACATTATTCATATGGATATAAAAGTCACATATGTTGACTTTGTTTTTGGCCTGTCTGTTTTTCAGGACCCGAGGAAACTGCTTTTTGCTACTGGTAAGTCTGTTGCAAAACTGAATGAGAAAGTTTGCTGCTTCTCATCATCACTCTCCAGACAAAACATTTTGATCCTGTGTTCGCATGCTCCATTTGTTGTATCTCAGCTAGGTTGAGATGTGTTATTTGTATTAATATAACCTGGGTTTGCTTATCCAATAGTCAGGAGGGAGGAGTTACATAAGCCCTGTAGTAGGATGAGCAGCATCTTCAAAGCTGCTGTTGTACAGATGAGTCAGTGGAAAATCATCAGTTTCAAACAGAGATTYTGCATAACATTAAAACCGAATTCCTAAATGATCCAATTTCTAGAAAAAGAAACACAACAAAAAAGCGGTCTTCTTGCTTCAGCTGGTTTATTTAAGGGTTGGTTTGACTTCAGAGCCATCTAAACTGTTACACGGGAATCAGGCTTCAGCACTCATAAAGAAGAAATAAGCAAAGACATTTTTGGTGCAGGAATTTAGAAGGGAGCAACATTTGGGTGTGGAGGGGTAGGCACAAGCCTGAGCTGTAGTGCTTCACAAGCAGGTAAAGGTCCTTTCTGAGGTCATCTCCTTCACTCTTACTGAGATCAAATGCAAAAATCCCAGCTTGGTAGCATTTAAGGCAAGGTCCAAAGGAATCACTCTGGACAGCAATAAATGGGGTTCTAGAGCTGTCAATCCCAATACATTTACTGGAATTGGCAGCCTGTGGGAAAGGGCTTTCCAAAAACCCTAAGCAAGGTTTAGGTCAGTTGAGAGTAGAGGAAGAGAGAAAGTGAGATGATAGAAATTGAGGTACAAGTTAACTGCTAACTGGAAATAGGTTGGGTAACTGCTATAGTTAGTGAATCAGTGGTGGAGGCTTCAAAGAAGGTAACTCACAGAGGAGAGAGTGAAAGGTGGGGAGGGAGAATCAGAACAAGCAGTTAGTATTATATGTAATATCTTAGGTAAAGGAGAAGGACTTGGGGTGAAGAATGAGTGTAGAGGCCCCATCAAATATTGTCACAACTTCTGGGGACACCTTGAGACCTCTCTAGTTGAGCAGAGGACCTGCAAGGTGGAACTGCTTTTACCCTCTGACGGGCAGGAAAATATTGCATTTTCAAAAGTTTCAGCACATTGTTGCAAAAAGCAGTGATTGCAAGTCATGTTAAATTTAAAATTATTCAGATCACTCCCCATCCTAACAACTGATAATTGACAWTTATTATTTGTGCTGTGGGAGTTCCCAGACAGGGACCAAGATTTTGCTGCACTGGGAGCTGTACAAATATGCAAAAAAATGGTCTCTTCCTGAACAGTTCAGAACTAGATTTATTGGCTGATTTTTTTAACACAGTGAAGAGAAGGAATAAGGAGTTGTAAGGATTTATAGTGTGACAGCTTTTCAGGTCAGTTCAGGAAAGAACCTCCTTGCTTAAGGGTGTGAGGCTAGCTCCAGGAGGAACAAGTATTCAAGATTATAGTTAGTGGAGGAGAAGAGAGACAGGGACAGGGAGGAGAGGAAACACTAAAAATGCACTGATGAATTGGGGCAAGGTTTTGAGTGATTTCATGTTTGCAGTTTGATGGAGAAGAGAATTGAAGAACTGGGTGTAAAAGGTGACCGGTGGCTTGAGTGTCAATGTAGGAAGCTGGATCAAGTGCTGTACTGCAATTGKATTGGAAGTATTTGTGTCAGAGGGGAGATTGATTGTACACTACATGTCAAATTAGATTAAGAAAGAAGACATGAAGAAGGAGGCAACGGAAAGAATGCACATTTTTTATTGCAACTGCTTTAAATTGTAACCTTTCCCTGAAGGGGTGAAATTGTGTTTCTTATGCAGTCCATGACAAAACTTCCATTGATTGTAGGACCGGGATTTTTCCTACAGTTTGTAGGACTAAGGAGTGATTTGGGATGTATCAGATTTTGGGTATCACACTTTCCAACAAGTGGATATTGAGAAGTTTATAAAAAGATAAGATTTGAAATTGTCTCTTTATTGCAAAAGAGTCTAAAATCACAATCAATTATTTTAAAAAATGAGCTTATTCTTATCATTAGGATGTGATCCTGTAAAAGATCCTGGAGTATTAAAATCTGTGGTTTTACCATTTACGTCCATGAAAGCTGGTTGAGACGCTTATATTCCGACACTAAAACAGCACTTATTTAGCTTTGTCCTTGGTGATTGGCCTGACTGACTTTGTTTAAACCCAAACACGTGGCTTTTAGGGTGACCAGAGACTATGCTTAAAAACTATCATTCTTCGAGAAGTAAAAGGTTTTAATGTAATGATTCATGGATTTAGGTTCTTAATTCTTAATTCAGATTCTTAATTCCTGGTGTGGCAATTTTGAAGTTAAGGTGCTCAGAAAAAGTGGTAACTTTGTTTGGGATTTTTGTAATCTATCTGTAGGCTGATGGTTTACTGTACTTTATGGGCAGGATTCTACTTTAGGGTGAGATGAATCATGCTGTAGAAATACTTGTTTCTCTCCTTTGACTTAAAAAAGAGCTGAGGATAGACCAGTTCTGATACGAGTCTCCATTTGAGCAGATGAGTCCAATCCTTAATGTTTTTAACCTTTCCTTCCCAAATGCTGGCTGTAGATCACTCTCACAGACCTTGCTCTACGGGCAACAATTTCAAGCGTGATACAATGCCATGGAGAGTAATTTTAGGCTCTTTCTCATTCCAGGATGAAATGGGTTGGCAAACAATTGTAGTGACAGCTTGCATAGAAATTGATTTGCTTGAAATTCTGTCCCTGACCAGGTTTTTAATTGTCGTGTTCAACAGAGTTTAGGGTTTGGAATAAAAAAGAAATACAGAAACTTGTACAGTCAGTCTTACAAATAAACAAATAGACAGGATTTGTTCTTGGTTACCTGCTTAGAGACAAATGTCGTGAGCAAATGATTACAGGAGCAAAGACTAATAGGAAATTAGTGATGCATGGTGAAATGCAAGGAAAAGGGCAGTTTTCTCTGGGAAGGTGGGAAATAACACAACAGCTCTTCTTTCCTATGTAGTTTGATACATGAATTTTCTTCAAGAGATAAATACATGCAAGAGTTTGACTGAATCATGATTTGTATGTCTAATAACTTCCACTTTCTTAAAAGGTCATAGGAGAYGAGTATACCTCTTCACAGTTCAAATGTAAGTTATGTCTGTTTTAGTTCCAGGTCTGACTGGAGTCATTATGGTGTTAGTATTATTCCTAATGTGTACAGCTTCTACGTATGCCATCAGGTAAGACATAATCTGATCATTATGCTGAAAAATGCCATCTGAGTAATCAAATTCTCATGCTCATTAGAGGGAATGAAGAGTAAATGCAATACGAGGCAAGAAGTATTTAAATGAGTGTTAAAAATACCACTTTTCTTGCCCTTTTTTTTTCTTTTGTTTCCCYACTAGCTTGCAGGTAAATTAGCACAGTGCATTTTGTATTCAAAAAATTACAAAACCTGATTAAATTGCCTTCAGAGAAAAATATTGTTTGAGGAATGTGCTCAGTTAAAAATMTAGACCTTTAAAAATTCAAATAGTTCTTTTTTTCCTGTTTGTACAGGGAGGCAGTAAACTAAGCATGTGGAAAATACTGTCCAATGCATAAATTAAGTCCACTGGAAGTAAAATAAGATGATATCTTTATCTTAATTATTTTCACCAATTAATTGTAACAACAAACTGTAAAAAAACAGCAACAAAAAAAACCAGCAACGAAGCAAACCAAAACAGTATTGTGCTACTTAAGTAGAATGTTGCTTTTTTAAAGCTCTGCTTCTGGTTGTCAGATATCTTCTTTTTAATGTCAATTATAGTTTTGAAACAGCAATGCAGTATTGGCTCAGAGTAGCTGCTGGGATTTCTAACAGTTTGGTCCTCCAATGGGTTCACATTCTGCACCAACATTATTGAACACATATTATAGTACATTTGAGTGACCGGTACCTTGGAGGATCTAGCCCAACATTGTAACCTTTTTAAAGGCTTGGATTCTGCAACTGAAGCATATAAAAACCTCTTGATTTTTATAGCAGTCTCTGGTGAATTCAAAGACTGATTATGTAAACACTGAAGGATATTTTAATTCCATATCTTCAAACATTAATGGTGCTCCACTGATGTGAGCTAGATATGTGGTTTTGAACTTTGTTAAACTAATCTGTCTTTCCTGAGTAGCAATGTTATCAGGTGCTGATTCAAGAAAGTAGTTCAGCAAATACTTGTGCACTTTTTGTAGACAAAGAAACTTCCAGGGTTGAGACCTTTGTGAGGAACTGTAGGCTACAGAAGTGCAGGATAAGACTGCTGCACAAGATGTCAGACATGGCTGCACATTACGTAGTCCACGCAGATGGCTCTATTTGCAAAAGAAAGCCAGTTTTGGGAAGATGGAAAAATAAAACAATTACTTCACTCTGCAGCAGTGAGCCAGAACAAAGGCCTGTTTTCTCCAAGGCCGTGATAAATTAGAAAAAAAGAACAGCATTTATTAATGATTGAGAAAGTTAGGATGTAGTATGTACTTGCAAACATATTCTTAGAAATAATAATTTTGAGGTTCATGCAACAAAGGTTTCCATCTTTCGAAGTTACATGCTTGTTATTTCCTTCTTCAATTACTGTAAGTGCAAGTGCTTTCCCATCTTTCTGTCTTCTAGCCAGCAGAATCAAAGCCCTTAAGACATCATCTGCATCTCCTGCTACTCTAGCAATAATTCTTATTTAGACATTTTATCCTGGCTTCTCCCTCAGGCATATGGCTCAAGCTTGTCTTTATAGTGTGTTTTCCTAAGGAAACAAGCTTCTATGTGCATCTTTCTGTCCCTTTTCAATCTCTTTCTCTCTGGATTCTCACGTGCCTTATGATGGCTAAGCTCACGCTATAGTCTTAGGAAAATTAATTGCAAATGTTCACTGCCTATCAGAAACTGGGCTTTTAAAGAAGTATTTCAGAGACTATTATACTCTCTTGGATTTCAGCCCTAATCCGCTCTTGCACACTGACCTGCTTAATCATTTCTTCCTTCATATATTCTTACTGAAATTTTTCTGTGCATGATTATCCTGCTATTTTCATGCCTTTACTTGTTCAGTAAACTGTGTGAATAAGTATTAGGAGGATTGAATTAGCTGCTAATGTTTTAAAGGGAGAAAGTGAGTATTGTTTGAAAAATTTTCTAAATTTTTGCCGTGTCATACCTGAGAATTAGACCAACACTTTTTGTTCAGTAGTTGTTTGTTGGAAGGGTTATGACATTATTAGAAAATACAATAAATCCTGTGAATAAATGTTGACATTTCTGCTTACTTTCAAATGAACGTTGTTCAAGAGTATTTCCATTAAACACAATTACTAGTGACTTTGGAAATCATATATTTAAAGGAACATTAAAATATAAGCTGCTCCAATGCCATCCCTTTTTGTAACCAAACATTCCAGTCTTCAATTTCATCTTCTAAACTACCACATATATCTTCCTTTTCAAAACTAGCTGTAACAGGGTTAAAAATATTTTTCCAAAACTGTGCTGCTTACTGTGTCCCTTTAAAGCATGACAGTCTCCCCTTACATTTCTAAGTAAGTTAACTCTTGCAGGTTTTCACCTGCAAAATTCTAAAGTAGGTTAACCAAATTAAAATTAAATATTCAACTTGATCTCAAATTTTCAGGACTTTGAGTTCCTAAGAAATGCATTCATTCTGTGAATAATGTCTATTTTAAGCCCTGAGAAGAAGGTAAAGAAAGTTATAAATGTTCTGAAGAACTATAAAAATATATATGTAGCAGTAGGAACATTATTGAGTGTATTAGAATACTCTATGTATCTGTAGGACACACAGTTTAAGAAGGACACAAGTAAGGAATACATAATTATTAAAATGTTGGAAAATATGCTTCATGGCAAGAGATTCAAGGTTCTCAATCCCTTTGGTTTAAGGAGGTGAAGTTGAGACGACTTGATTACATTTAGGGGAACTTGATATATGTGAGGAACCAGGACTTTATAGTAGAGGTATCTGCAGGAATGCTGAAAGAAGAATGAAATGCGCAACTGGCTGGAAGCTGACATTTAGACATATTCAGACAAGAAGTGCACAGTAATTTTAATCATTAATAATAATTAGCTGTTGAAAACAACATGTCAGAAGCTGGGATTGGCTTTCCATCACTGAAATTTTGAAAAATCAGTGCATTCTCAAAGAAGTGCTCAAGATCCAATAAAAATTAATTCAGTGTGCAGCTTGTGGTATTGTAGCAAGATACCAAATTAAACCAGAGCTCCAAGACCTGTTTTGGGTCCGGGGGTAAATGTTATTCTCTTTGTGGCTTCTCATTGTGCTTCCACTCCCCACACCATCATCCTTTACTTTCATCTTACTGATGTTCACTCCCACAACTCCTTGCAGATACTGATGAGTGACTGCATGGAAATGCCTGCCAGGGTGTGGGTAGTTAGAAATGGTTTGAGCAGCCTCAAGGAGGAAAAAGTGTTAGTGTGTTGCTGAATGGGGGAAGGATGGCAGGGTGAAGGGGGTGTTTCAGAGCCCCTTGCTGTTGCTGGATTCCTTAGAACTGCCCTTGCTTGGGTTTTATTTTGGTGGCCCTCAGATTATCAAAATAATTTTTTCTGTCTTGAGAAAAAAACAARTAAGTCCTGTATTGACAGAAACAAATGCAGTGTATGTTTCAGACATATTGAAGCAAGGATAGTTAGCTGTTTATGTAAAATGCCATAGGAGGGCAAAAAATTTTGAAAAAAGTTAGCTATGTCCGAGGAGTAGCTTCTTAAACTATGTTCTCAGAGTTAAGGTTGTTTTTTATTTAATAATTGTTTTGGCTTATGAATGGGGGTAGTTTTTTGGTTTTGGAAGGGACTCTTCTACCATGCTGAGTAGTGTGAGAAGTGTGTTTGTGTGCTATGAAGTAGAGTATTTTCTTAACCATTTGGTTGTTGTTGTTTTTTGGTGACTATTTTACTCAAGAAAAAACAAACAGGCTTAACAGAAAACAGTTCCAGATGGGTATTTTCTTTGGTCTTGTTTCTTTTTTACATCACCTAACAAATTACTGATGGATGGAAGTCCTCTTTCCCCTTCACCTCTCCTGATCCTCACAGTGGTAATGTTCTTCTAGTTCCTCCCAAGACCATCAGTCCTAGAGCCCCACCGTATGTGGCCTCCTGCCCTGAAAATTCTCCTACCTGTCCTCTTGTTGCCTCCTTGCTCTAGTTCCCTTTCCTCCTGTGTCTCCTTCCACTCCATACCCTCACAAGTTTCTTTTACCTTTCCCACCAGCCCTTCTGCTGCTGTCTACGCTACCTGTTTGTATGTTGCACCAGTAGTGACACATTAAACACCGCAGCCCTGTATTGGGGCAGGGAGACTGCAAGGAGGCACTCACTGTAAAGAGATTTAGTTTTGAGCCTGGAGACTGAAGAACTATTCTAGCTATAAGTATCTGATAGGGACTAAGTAGGACCTATGAAAGCAGGGAAGTCTCCTAATTTAGGAACAGTTCTTCAGCTGGCTCTGTACTTCTGTGTCCTTCATCTCTCTTTCTCAGGTTTTTGCTTCTGTGCCAGTCACCTGTTCTTCTCAACACTTAATTGCTTGCAAGTACAGTGTGCCTGTAGGAATACATACTGGGCTTTGACTATTCTACATGACTACGTGGTGTATAATGATGTCCTATGTGCACAGATCTGCTTTTAATTAGCAGTGATTCCATCTGAGTGAAACAGCATTGAACCATGGTTTATTCTTTTCAGGGTTTCAAACTATGACATCTTCTGGTATACACACAACCTTTTCTTTGTCTTCTATATGCTGCTGATGCTGCATGTTTCTGGGTAAGTAAATGGAAAACACTGTCCCTTTTCCTGAAGCACAACCAGAAAGAGCAGTTCCCTTGATTACTGCCTTTCCTGAACTCGCTTGTGCACAGTGGGCCAACTTCTTGACAAGATGCTGTGCTCTTCAGTTTTTCCACAGGTTATTGTTTAAATAAAGTTCAGACTGTAGCTTGGAGAATTGTGTGTTACTACAGCCAGCTAGCACAAACTTCTTTACGTTCAAGTTTATTCCTTGTCCATATTACCAGTTTCTAGTAACTTCTAAGGAAATCAAGAAAACATAATTGTTTCTTTTCTGCCCCCTCTTACCTGGCTGCTGAGAGGAGAATGTGAAGCAAAGTTGCTCATCCCTTTCTCTTTCCTCTCTACCTTCCATTTTGACTCCTAAGGAGAGGGAAGGAACGGCTTCTCCCTAATTATCTCTTTCTCATTGCTATGATACAAAATTCAGTAGTTTTTCTTCTTGTTTTCACAAACATCAGACCAGTGCTCATGTGCCATGAAGCTGATGGTGGGGTCTGTATCTGGCACAAACAAGCCCAGCTCTACCGCAAGGTAAAGCAGCTTCTACAAGTTATGCTGTGTGAAAATCTGGTCCATTAACGTCTCTGAAGTTTCCTTTGTGGATGTAGGTGCAGAGATTGGTATAAGAAAGGGAGGGTGTATTTGAACGAGGTTTATTTCTCCATGTCATCAAACATCTTCTGAAAGATGGGGTGCTGGAATGTCTGTGCAGCACTCAGCACTGCTGCTTAAAGTAAACAGTGAAAGGTAATTAGGCCTAGCAAGATCACAGTAGGAATATGTTGTTGAACAAAAGAAACGCAGCTTGAGATCTGGTGAATTGAAATAATGAGTTCAAAACAATTGAAACTCCTGGACACAATTCCAGTTCTCTGTGGGTTTTGTTTTGTTTTGGTTTTTTGCTGTGGTATAGCTCTTGTTCATAGCTGGGGAAGATGGATCTAACCTGTTCTCCCCATCCTGGGGCAGGATGAACTTTTGCTAAATTGTTCTTGACAGGTGTTTGTCTACCTTCTTGAAAACATCTGGTGACTGAGATCCTCTAACCTCCCTAGGCAATCTGTTCCAGTGATTGCCTTCGGAGTATTTTTCATGTCCAGTTTAATCAATCTCCTTCACTGTATTATCCTTTGCCCATTGTCTGCCTAACCATCTTGCCACTTCATGAAGGAAGAAGTCTAGTTGGAGAAGTTCGCAAACCAAGGCTGCAGGAATACACCAAGCGTTAACAGGCATCTTCTTGTACACAGCCTCCTTAATATTGAATTTGGAAAGCCTTTCAGTGCGAATCTAAAAGAACTGTCAGTTAAAAGTGGGAGAAGAATGAGTCATGGAGAGTGGGAGTCAATTCAAGTTTAAGATGCCTAAATGTAGGTCTCTACATGTTTTCTAAGTGTCTGTCTCCCATTATAGTCTAATGAGATCTAATAAATACAGTCAATGGAGCCTTGAGAATGCTTCAGCTAACCTGCTGCTACAAATATCTACATTCAAGTGAGCTGGATTGATTTCTGGGCACCATTGGTGATATTGATTAGAAGATCTCTTCTGAGAATAAAGGAAGCTTAGACACCCATGCTTAGGTGCCCAAGTGACTCCTACATGGCATGTCAGAGATTTGCAGACACATGGCCAGTTACTTTACAGAGCAATGCATTTCCTGTGGCTGGACTGTGCAGGCAGATTGGGTAAGGATTTACCTGTCTTGGGAGTCTCTCCTTTTGAGCATTTCCACAGTATTCCTGGATTCTTGTTTTGTTTCCAACTGTTACAGGTATGTTCTTACAGTATCCTCTTCTTCAGGGTAGCCAAGCACTTCTCAGCAGTATATAAAGTGACATGATTCATCTGTCATATAGAATCATAGAATAGTTTGGGTTGGAAGGGACCTTTAAAGGTCATCTAGTCCAACCCCCCTGCCATGGGCAGGGACAATCTTCAACTAGATCAGGTTGCTCAGAGCCCCGTCCAACCTGGCCTTGAATGTTTCCAGGGATGGGGCATCTACCGCCTCTCTGGGCAACCTGTGCCAGTGTTTCACCACTCTCGTTGTAAAAAATGTCTTCCTTATATCTAGTCTGAATCTACCCTCTTTTAGTTTAAAACCATTCCCCCTTGTCCTGTCACAATAGGCCCTGCTAAAAAGTTTGCCACCATCTTTCTTACAAGACCCCTTCAGGTACTGGTAGGCTGCAATAAGGTCTCCCTGAAGCCTTCTCTTCTCCAGGCTGAACAACSCCAACTCTCTCAGCCTTTCTTCATAGGAGAGGCRTTCCATCCCCCTGATCATTTTTGTGACCCTCCTCTGGACCCCYTCCAACAGGTCCATGTCTTTCTTGTGCTGAGGGCTCCAGAGCTGGACGCAGTACT
>JAYKAV010002941.1:441630-515331 GCA_035582835.1 Phoebastria nigripes | reverse complement strand
GTACTCCTCGGTGCCCTAAGGATCTTGAACTCCACCATTTCACGGTCACTGCAGCCAAGGCTGCCCTTGAGCTTCACATTCCCCACCAGCCCCTCCTTGTTGRTTATTGGTTTGTTCTTTCGTCCCTACCCTAAGGGAGAGRAGAATCTTTCAGCAAATTATCCTTAAACACTTTCGTTGCTCTTGTACTTCTTGCAACGTGACTTTCAAATATTTTAGTGGCTTGTGGCTTGGTGCATATCTACATGAATTTATCTATATTTTAAGCCAGTACTAGCAATAACAAAAAATAGTTTATGTATAAACAGAAGCTTGATGTTTCTAGTACGATACAAGGAGCTACAAAACATACAAAACATTTGGAGCCCAATCCTGAGCTGATCCAAATTTGGTATTACTGTGGAGTTAAGTGGGTTATGCTGGTTCATAGGAGCTGAGAATAAGAGTCACTAGAGTTATCCAAGGATTTATCTTCTGAAGGCTGAAAATTCTGAAGATTCTACCCACATGTTGACCTTTAGGAGAGCCCTCAAGCAACTCACCTTGATTTGAGTAGCGGAAGATGGATGAGAAGACAGGAGCAGTGTAGTTCCCTATAAAAACATTGAGAACCATTGACCTCTATCTCATCATAATAAAAATCTCAAGAAATAGTGATATCTGTTTTCCAGCTCTAGCCAGAAGTGAATGTTGTCTCTATTTTGGGGGTGGAAAATTGGGGCAGAGGTTGATATATGCCCATGCAAATAGACTGCATGCTGTGTTGCTCAGCCAGGACGCTTTCATATGACTTGCCCTTTTTGTCTCTCCCATTTCTGTTTGCTAAGGATGTCTGTCTCCTGCTTACTGACATCCACACATCGATCTTTATGTATTCAAGTGTTGTACCAAGTAAATATGTGAGGATATATCTTAGGGTCCTTAAGAGTTGTGCAGAACTCAGCCTTTCTGGGAACTGATCTTGGGTGTGTAAGACAACTTGCCTTTCCTTSACAGCTTCAGAAATGGGAGTCATTGCAGCTGCTCTTAACAGGCAGCTTTGTCATCCCAGTTTGCCACTCAGTTAGCATGTTTGTAATAGTTTAAACAAACTAGAGATCACTGGAGGGGATGCTCATGTTTGCAGTTCAGCTATTCATGTCTCAAGGAAAACTTTGAATCCTCTTTTGGGACGTTCTGAGAACAGAGAAGCTGTGAGAGCAGCTGGCAGGCATGCACACAAGGTTGATTGAAAAAATATCACATGTGCTGTGACTTCCAGCTAAATCCATGAGGCACCATAATACTTGTGGAGCAGGGAACTAGCATAATGCTAGGGGTATCTGTCACTTTGCAAATATGCGATGACCAACAGTGATGCCAGATGCAAGCGATAGGCATGATCGGGCAATAAATACAGACAGAAGCATGGGTGTAGGCACATGGACACTTCCCAAGTGATTCTCCCAGGGTTGGACACGGAGTTTAGAGTGAGCAGGTTTAACTTCCAAGCTGTACATTATTCACTGGACCATGCGGGAAGCTTGTTACTAGCTGTCAGGACTGCATTTCAGTAGGGAAGAGTGTCAGTAGCCTGTCGGATCCCATTTAAGTTGGGAATATTGCAGATATCCTACTTCTCTCTCTTCTCGTGAATTAAACCCTGTCACTGCTGCTGCTGTGTGTGTACATTGGGGAGAGGAGGAGGGAGCATATGTGCTTATGTTTGATCGTATACGTGAGATGAGCCTTCACCACACGGCCTAGCGCTCAGAGGGCATGTCTCACCAGGCATTGTGTCAGTGTGCCTTATTTCCCACCCAGCACCATCCTATACAGTTGTCATAGAATCATAGTCAATTAGCCCTTTGTTTTTTTAAATATTCCTCCTTGTGGTTTTACTGTCATCAAATCCAGATTTGGAGGCAAGTAGTACTTCCGAGGAATTTTATTACTAGTATTATCGGTTCTTCCCCGTTTTCA
Organism: Phoebastria nigripes; assembly: GCA_035582835.1. Lineage (NCBI taxonomy): Eukaryota > Metazoa > Chordata > Aves > Procellariiformes > Diomedeidae > Phoebastria > Phoebastria nigripes. The sequence goes on along the minus strand of JAYKAV010002941.1, from coordinate 513,369 downwards.
ATGATTCATTCATGTGTTGAGATATCCCAGAGTGTCTCAGGTTTCCACTTCTTTCTTCATAGTTTCTAGCTGCAGCTGCAAAGTCCTCACTTCATTTTACTATAAATTTAACTTTAGCTTAAAAAGCAAGCATGGAACCCACAAAATAATTTGCAAGAAAGGTTCCTTGGCTGTCATGCAGGACTTTCTTTTTTCTTTCTATCTATTTGACAAGATGATATTCAAAGGAGYAAATTTTACCGTTGTGTGCAAACCTGCTAAACACCAAGTAGTGGGAACGTTCCTGCAGTTTATGATTTGGCAACTTAGGCCGCTTCTGCTACAGATTGCTGTAAAAAATGGGGCTTGCTGACTGTAGGGAGGATGAGTGAAAACAGCCTGGGTGTGATTGAACTGGAAATGTGATTATTTAATTTTTTTTCAAGGCTCCCACAATATCTCCCCCTTTCAAGCCGTATTAAGCTTGAGGCTGTTCAGTGGGGGAGTGCCAAGTGAACTGGAAAAGTTAAACCTTGCCTCTAGTGACAGAGGGCTCTGTTGTTGCAAAGCTTCGATCTCATTGAAGGTCCTGAAAGCAAACAGAATAAAAATTCTTACAGAAGACGAGCCTTGTGACTGCTTTCCAAAACCCTCTCCGAATTAAGATAAACTGCTTGGTTTTGACTGTTACTTCAGTGTCTTTGCTATTTTTATTTTCCTGTAGGGGAGTGCTCAAGTACCAGACCAACTTAGAGGAACACCCTCCTGGTTGCTTTAATCCTAACAAAACACTCCTAGAGAATATGACGGTGCCAAAGGCTTTTGAAGAGACGTTTTCTGACTATACTACTGAGCCTTTCCCAGAGGACTTACCAGTACCAGAACCCTTTGTACAAAATAACTTTATGAGAATTTGTTCCGAGGAACCCAAGTTCCAGTCACACTTCCCAGAGGTCTGTATGATCCGACGTTTCAGGTATTACAAGCCATGCCAAGTCTTTCAGTCAGCCATAACCACTAATTATTGCTTTTCCAGACCAGATGGTTTAATAATGGAAAATATTATTAAAACCTTTTCAGGCATTCAAAGATTTGGTGGGAAAAAAACAATCTGTATTAAACCTTGAACTGTATTACAATGTGGTGCATAGAATAGGGTGGAAAAATGTCAAGAGATTGGCTGTAATGTTCCTTTTTGTACGACACGATAAGAGATGTATTGGTCTTGCTATAAATGTTACTTTAAATTACAGTGTAGCACTTCAGAGCAAACATTTATATAACATATTCATAAGGTCCCTTTGTAAGCATTGTGCAGCAGTAGTTAATTGAAATAATCAAACTCCATTTGTTCTCTTTTTTACCATGCGGATGCAAGTCCTAATACTCATCTCTGAGTTGCAGTTGGTTGTGGTTTGGCTTTGTATAGCCTGTTGTTTGCAGACAGGCTTGTTTTATATGTGGCATGGGTAAATGAGTATGATGACAGGGGGGATAGAAAAGCCTTTTCTTTTTCTGTTTTCCGTTTTCCTTTTGTTTTTTTTATGTTTTGTGGCAGCAGCTTTTTCTTCATCCAAATTTTCTCTTTTCTTTTGAGAAAAGATGAGCTGGGCTGTATTGGCAAGTAGCCTGAGGAAGTTTGGGAATATGTAGTTCACAAGACCAAGGCCCACCGTTCAAGGTGGTCCCATAATAGACCTCGCAGGAGCTTATTATTATTATTATTATTATTATTATTGTTTTCTGTAGAACACATATGTCCCTTACTAGCTGCAATGGGAACCCATTTTACTATGAAGCATGTAATCATAATAAGAAACAGTCAATTCTACATTGAAGTCCTCCAACAAAGTTCTTTGGATTTGTATTTTGTTGTGGTAATACTCCTGAATTACAAGCATCAATGTGTATCTGGCTCCATATGACCCACAGAACATCAAACAGTCTTCTTTGGGGCTTAAGATGTCTACTTTAGAGCCATTTATGGGAAACAAAGAGCCATGGAAAGAAATGGCCACTCAGTGTTCTCATGGCAGCTCGTAACATTATTTTAGGACTTTTTTGGATTTGGAAGTGTTCTATGCAGTTAGAGATACCAAGCCTAAAAAAAAGCGCCTTAGGTCTTGTGAGCTACTGAAGTTTTTAAGGCCAGAGGTGCTTGAGGAAATTAAATACTCTGCTAGTTGCAAGAGATGCTGATATTATGTAACTTCAAAAATTGGGAAGGGAAGATGGATGAGGGTCAAGGGCACTTCAGTGCCATGGCTTGAATGACTGAGCAGATGTGGAATTAGTAGGTAGCTCTGCCATAAGCTGTTAGTAATTGAGTCTTAGGATGGGATTTAGCTGAGCAGCTGCAAATGTCTCCATCTGAGGTAGTCACCCAGGGCTCCCCATATCATCAGTGCAGAGAAATGTGCATTTCCAGGGCACTATTTGTCTAGCATACACATCTTCCACAGGGGCAAATGAATCGTGATTCAAAAGTGCCCATTTCTCTCCCTTGTCTATGATTTTACACTAGCTTAATATAAGCATAAATTCTATAGCACAAGAATTGATTCTTTCTTAGTTTTTTGCTTGTACCTGAGATGATTAAAAGAAGGTAATAGTCAAATAATATTGCACGCCAGAAAGTGTTTTTCCATAAAGGTTAATCAGTTTTATAGTACTCTGGTCTGTTAGATTTTGAAACAGCGTATGTACTGTGTCATTCACTGCTGAAACCAGTTGCAATCTAACTACATAAAACCAGAGTAACATGGTTGCAAATGAGGCCATTAGCATTTTGTTCCTGATGAGTTTTATGACTGAAATTGTTTGTGCTTGGGGATGATGCTGCTGGTTAGACTGATTAAGCCTCCATAACGCACTTGGATTTCTGCACGTAGAGGGATGTGGAGGTTCCATGTGACTATAACACTGTTCCACAGTAGATGTGAAATGAGGATGTGGAAGCACTCATGTAGTTTTGAAATTAGAAAACATAAAATGAAAAGTCCTTGAGGTAACATATTTTTGTTCTCCCATAGACCTGGTTTTGGATTTCTGGACCTCTGTGCTTGTACTGTGTGGAAAGGCTGTACCGCTACATCCGCAGCAATAAACCGGTCACAATAACTTCAGTGATAAGCCATCCCTCCAATGTCCTTGAAGTAAGGATGATGAAAGATGACTTTAAAGCAAGGCCTGGTCAGGTGAGCTAATGTGCCCCTAAAAAATCAATGCTGTTCATGTAGCAGTGTCTATAGGGATGACTTTCACTTTCTATGTACTAACCCATCACTGAATGTTTTGAACATATCTTTTCTATCATTTTATTTTCTCTGGCTGATTTTGTTTCAGTATGTTATTCTACACTGTCCAAGAGTGTCCGCACTGGAAAGCCATCCATTCACCCTTACGATGGTAAGAAATATGATTTTTTTCTGTACTTTCTCTTTTATTTATATTTGGTAAGCAAATGGTCTTTATTGCCTTTAAGGTGAAAATTCCCTCCGGAAGAGCTTATGTTTCATTTGAGGGCACCAATGAATATGAAATGGGATGGTTATTATGTATGACAGTACTCAATACATATTTAATTTTCTCCACTGTTGAGAAAATAATGGGAACTTTTTCCAAAGTCTTCCATAAGTGAAAAATAATAATAAATAAATAAATGAATAAAATCCATGTGATTTTGATCATTGTTTCATAAAAGAGGTTTCAGCCATTTTTGTAGACCTTAACGCAGAATGAGCACAAATTGTAATAAATTTTCTGTCGTCTTTCTTATTCWATGAAAGGACATTCCTGCAACTGCCTTTTCCAAAGTTAGAAAAACATCAAGTTTGAAAAAGAGATTTCTAAAATAGTCTTCTGCTTTATTTTTATATTAAGAGATATATTGGTGACTTAAAGTGATATACCAGTGAAGTCATACAACGTTGGGATTACTACTTAGCTCAATTGATCTAGTATGGGAACTGGACCCCCTGGAGACAGACTGGAATAAAGTGAAATTGTATATAAACATATCTGAAGTTCTCCAGGAGTGAGCAGTGCAGAGGCCTGGGAGATGCTACCAGAAAATCACTGTACTGCACTGGCTATGTTGTTACAAAAAGCAGAGTCTAAGGTTGAATGTTCATGGCAGCCTTTTCCTTCCAAAGGGAATAATTTAGGATCGCCTGAAACTGATATTCTTCTTCAAGAAGACCATGGAGATAAATATTCACGTTTGATTCTTTTCTTTGGTCTGATAACTGATACTTTATCCCCACTGAATTGTCTAGTGCTATGGAACAGCTGAGATGTTTTAATGTTACTTGAGATTCAGAGGGCACAACCAGGTCCTGTCCACTCCCAGCTCTTTGGTTTTGTGGGGTGTTTTGTTTTGTTTTGTTTTAATTTATTTATCTATATGCTGAGCCAGCAGGCAGGTACTGTCACAAGGGAACCCACGCTAAATTCCATCCAAAATAAATTTTGTGCTGTAAATCTGGGAGTGAATCTCACTTAAAGGAAGCTGCCTCTGTATAGTTYGATAAAGTAATATTGGCACTTGCATAGCCTGATTTTTGCAAAGTTTTCCTGGCTATTCGTTCACTTAACTGGTAGAGAGCAGAGGCGTGTGTTATTTATCTGTTTGTTAACTCCAGTGGGCAATTTTTAAGACTTTCCTCTGTATAGTGCGTGAAGATAACTAGATATGCAATGAAAAATTTTGCATTGCAGTACTGATGGAATGGTAGCTGGTTTTTTGTGCAGAATGATTCAATCAGTATTTATTTATATTTTTTATTAGCTTAGTGATCAAAAAATACTTAAAGAACTTAGCATGTCTCAGATTGCTCTTTACACTCGTTTGGCCTTAGCATAACTATATWTAATAAAGTTACACCTGTTCTATACCAGTGGACATACCTTATTTAAGCATTAATCTCAAAACATCATGTTCTTGATTTCTGACTGTCCATCTCAGTGGAAATTAAAATAATGGTAATAATTTGATCATTAGTAGTAATTGCACAGTTTGGAAACTATGGGACTGTTATAAAGATTTACTCTTCTTATATTAGGACATTGCTAAAACAATGGATCGTGTGATTCTAATTTCCAGAAATAATGTCGTCAAAGGATATTAGGCCTGTTTCAGTAGTCTTTTCTCTGGCAAAACTTCTTATTTGTTATGATGAGAGTTTTTATCAGAAAAGAGACTGCTGAYATGGACCTACTGGGTTAGATCATAGGATGAAGTTGAATAGGATGTTTTATTGAAGTCAGATTCTTTGCATGAGTTGAGGATTTCATCCAGTATTTAAAATGGCGTACTGTAATAATGCATGTTACGAAAAATGATTTTTGCACAAAAACTTCTAGATCTAGGATCTGTGGAAAATACATCTCTTGTTGTGAGTCTGAGTTTTCTTAGTGAATATAAATAACTCATTTATATTCAGATAATGTGCACTATATTTCAGATATATAAGTCTGGTTGATAAATTACAGTTTGTGTAATTTTTACAGTCACATTAAATACGTAACATTAGAACTAGCAGTTTTCACTCATGCACAATGCATTATATTTTAAGTATGTAATACTAGACTGGGCAATTTCTATTCAKGCTCAATGCCTTACACTTTAAAGTACAGTGATACCCTTCAGCATAACAGCATATCCTTCAAGATCGCATACATGTTTTAACTATTMCAAGATATGAAGTTACCACTGAGTTACTGAGCTTCGTTTTTATTGCCACAAACATATTTCGGTAGAATGTCAACTATGTTGGAGAAATGCTGTTATTGGGTAAATGGCTGTTTTACRGCATAATGAGGATTTGAAATGTCTAGGTTTATGACAGTCTTCTTGCCCAGCCTAAGCAGGGGACAGTCATTTCCACATGTCTTTCTAGGTCATAGAATATGCCTTGGGCTGCTGTCCTGCTTAGAAAACTTTTTTTTTTTTGTTGTTTAATATGATGCCAGACATGGGACTGTGCCTGTAGACTGTGTAGGCAATAGCTTAACTCAGTATTTTTTCTGCTCCCATCTGACCTACTTGTAGTTACCAAGCAAGCTGGAACACTACTGCTGCTTCTTTTGTTGGATGATGATAATCCCTGGGTTATTTTCTAGGCTGGTGTAGGAGCTTGGGGCTAGAGCCACAGCGAGAGCAGCATGAGGGACGTGTGGGGCCTTGGATGCTGGAAGCGCAGTGCAGCGATGACTGCAGCACAGCTGGGGGGAAGGCTGCAGCCTTCTTCCTGGTGCTGCTGTCCTGCTTAGGCTCTATGCGATGTCCTGTCTAAGCTGATGAAACATCTCACTGTGCTTGGAGTATGCTTCAAAGACGAGAAGTGACCAGTTCAGGCATATCTTTATACTCTAAGTGAGAACTGTAAGCAAAAGTGGAAAGGAAGGGGTGAGTCAGCGTGAAGGAGTCATGCAGATATTTTACTAGTCCCTTCCCTTTTTGAGGTTGTGTAATATTTACAGTTTAGCTCAGTTTCTTACATAATGCCGGGGTGGAGGAAAACACTGGGAGGCTGTGTAAAGGGCCTGAACCCCCTCCCATTGCACTCTGGCAAAGCTCCCATGTGTTTCACTCAGAGCCAGAGGGAGCTCTGAATCATAACCAAGCGAGCGTAAAGAGGTAAGCATCGTTCAGAAGTGTGTGCAGTGGTGTTTATTTTCTTTTTTGTCAATTGAAAGTGTTCTTCCCCCTGCTGATGGAAGGAATGAGCAGAAGTCTTTGGTGCAAAATGCACACGGGAATTTGGAGAAGCAAAATCCACGTTGCTCTGAACTCAGAGCTGCCAGTCTGGCTTCTTTGCTAACCTGTGACCTGGTTCTGCTGTCAAAGGCTTCATGTCACAGAATCACAGAATGGTTGAGGTTGGAAGGGACCTCTGGAGATCATCCTGTCCAACCCCCCTGCTGAAGCAGGGCCACCTAGACCCAGTTCCCCAGGACCACATCCAGACGGCTTTTGAATATCTCCAAGGATGGAGACTATACAACCTCCCTGGGCAACCTATTTCAGTGCTTGGTCACCCTCACAGTAAAAAAGTGTTTCCTGATGTTCAGAGGGAACTTCTTGTGTTTCAATTTGTGCCTATAGCATCTTGTCCTGCCACTGGGCACCACTGAAAAGAGCCTGACTCCATCCTCTTTGCACCCTACCTTCAGGTATTTATATACATTGATAAGGTCCCCTTAAGCCTTTTCTTTTCCAGGCTGAACAGACCCAGCTCTCTCAGCCTTTCCTCATAGGAGAGATGCTCCAGACCCTTAATCATCTTCATGGCCTTTGGTTGGTCTTTCCCCAGTATGTCCATGTCTCTTTTGTAGTGGGGAGCCAAGAACTGCAGGCAGTGCTCCAGGTGTGGCCTCACCAGTGCTGAATAAAGGGGAGGCATCACCTCTCTCGACCTCCTGGCAATGTCAGTTGTACACTCGGAAGTTCAGGCACTTGGAGATCCCAATTTTCTCTCATGATGGATGTGGAAGCTGGTATTTTTTAGCTCCATTTTTGAAGAGTGCTTCCATTGGTTTTTATTCACTAGTGTGACTTTGTATTCATTAGTGTGACTCCTTGACTTTGTTATCCGCTGGAAAGGCTGGGGATCATAGAATCGTAGAATCATAGAATAGTCTGAGTTGGAAGGGACCTTTAAAGGTCATCTAGTCCAAACCCCCTGCCCTGGGCAGGGACAATCTTCAACTAGATCAGGTTGCTCAGAGCCCCATCCAACCTGACCTTGAACGTTTCCAGGGATGGGGCATCTACCACCTCTCTGGGCAACCTGTGCCAGTGTTTCACTACCCCCATTGTAAAAAATGTCTTCCTTATATCTAGTCTGAATCTRCCCTCTTTTAGTTTAAAACCATTCCCCCTTGTCCTGTCACAACAGGCCCTGCTAAAAAGTTTGCCACCATCTTTCTTATAAGACCCCTTCAGGTACTGGAAGGCAGCAATAAGGTCTTCCCAAAGCGTTCTCTTCTCCAGGCTGAACAACCCCAACTCTCTCAGCCTTTCTTCATAGGAGAGGCGTTCCATCTCCCTGATCATTTTTGTGACCCTCCTCTGGACCCACTCCAACAGGTCCATGTCTTTCTTGTGCTGAGGGCTCCAGAGCTGGACGCAGTACTCCAGGTGGGGTCTCACCAGAGCAGAGCAGAGGGGCAGAATCACCTCCCTCGACCTGCTGGCCACGCTTCTTTTGATGCAGCCCAGGGTACGGTTGGCCTTCTGGGCTGTGAGTGCACATTGCTGGCTTGTGTCCAGCTTTTCATCCACCAGTACCCCCAAGTCCTCCTCGGCAGGGCTGCTCTCAATCCCTTCATCCCCCAGCCTGTATTGATACTGGGGGTTGCCCCAACCCAGGTGCAGGACCTTGCACTTGGCCTTGTTGAACCCCATGAGGTTCACACGGGCCCACTTCTCGAGCTTGTCCAGGTCCCTCTGGATGGCATCCCGTCCCTCAGGCGTGTCGACCGCACCACTCAGCTTGGTGTCATCAGCAAACTTGCTGAGGGTGCACTCGATCCCGCTGTCTATGTCATTGATGAAGATATTAAACAGTACTGGTCCCAGTACGGACCCCTGCGGGACACCACTCGTCACCGGTCTCCATCTGGACATTGAGCCGTTGACCACTACCCTCTGGATGCGACCATCCAAGCAATTCCTCACCCACTGGACAGTCCACCCATCAAATCCATACCTCTCCAGTTTAGAGAGAAGGATGTTGTTGGGGACCATGTCAAAGGCCTTACAGAGGTCCAGGTAGATGACACCTGTAGCCCTTCCCATGTCCACTGACGTAGTTGCTCCATCATAGAAGGCCACTGGGTTGATCAGGCAGGACTTGCCCTTGGGGAAGCCATGCTGGCTGTCTCRAATCACCTCCCTGTCCTCCATGTGCCTTAGCATAGCTTSCAGGAGGATBTGTTCCATGATCTTGCCAGGCACAGAGGTGAGACTGACTGGCCTGTAGTTCCCCGGGTCTTCCTTTTTAAAAATGGGGGTTATGTCGTGCCTTTTCCAGTCAGGAAATGGTAATGGTAATGAAGGGATGACCTGATGTCTGGGCTTCCTGCAAGTGACCTGCTGGCCAGTTCTAGGTAGTTCATAGTGGGCTACTATCTTCATATTGTCTTCATTGCTCCATTGTCTTTGATTTCACTTTGACAAAATGCTTTCTTTTTAACATGTTTTACTGTGCTTCTTTCACTGGTTTCTATACACAACTCTACGCAACTGTTACTATGCTGTGTAAAACAGTGATACTAAAACCATGTGAGTGAGTTAGCCACAAACTCCCACAAGCTGCAGTTTAGACAGCTTTGCTACCAAAAGAGTGGTGTCTACTCCCAGCACCTTATAAAGCTTGGTAACCTTGTTGTTTTAGTAGTGTTGATTTGCTTGTGGCAAAAGAAGTTAGGAAACAATTACATCACTTTATATGGAACTTAGATTGTGACAGACCTTGAAATAAGGACAAGACCAAGAGACGAATTGTTCTAAATTTGGAGATGGCTCAGATCTGAGATTTGGTGAAAACTTCTGCTCTGCAACAAACATCCACAAATGCAGGATCAAATAATCTGTTATCTCAAATTTGTGACAGTTTTGGTTGTCACTAGCTGCTGTCATGCTCCTGTTTCCCCTTGGAACTGAAATCTACATTGCACAAAGATAGAACATACTGTTCTGCTGTTGTGGTGTGAATCTAGAGCTCACTTAAACTGCTGGCTGAATAGCTTAAAGTTTAAAATCCTTCCTTCTGGTGCATGCAAGGAACAGTGCAAACTCTTCAAAACTGTTCTTCAGTGGGTACCATCTCTAAACTAGAAGTACCACCTCTGAGGAGAAAAGAAAATTAGTCCTGATGGTACATGCAGTAGAGAACTGAGTCTTTCATCAAAGCTTCTTTACTGCTGCCTTTTACAGTGGTGGCTATGGAGGAAAGTGTAGCAGGTGCTGTGGTGATTAAATCAGTCAGTTTGCAGTATCCTCTTTGCCGAAGTTGAACTGCTGATGGAAAGGCTTCATTAAGTTTTGTTTTATGGCAACAACATAGATCTGCTATTTGGAATAGTAATTTTTTTTTTTTTTTTTTTTTTTTTTTTTTCCCCCAGCTAAAATGTTGGGTCTCAAGGGATTGTCCTCTTTCATTTCTGGCAATTGTGTGTGTGTATAATGAATTATCTTTTCAGGTATTTTGACACTTCACCATAACAAGATATCTGAAGTATTACTTTAGCACCCAAGACATGAGATGTCAGAGTTTTATGCATTATATGTGGACACTGAGACAACACCTCCTCTAGACTGGCACTCTTGTTGTGCAGAACAGACAAAGGGGAGTGCTTTTGTATAATCCGTACTTCTGTAGCGTGAGGGCAAGAGACTCTTCCAAAAGTTATTCAGGGCAGGAGCCAAACCTTAAATCCTCTGAATCACATTATGGCATTGACTAGAGAAGGTGCTAGAGTTAGTCCCTGGGAATCCCCCCTCAGATGTTGTGGGTGCTGGAGAGGAGGGAGGCTTTAGGAGTTTCTGGGAACTGAATTCTGCATTCTGTAGTTCCTGTCTCGTGATTTCAGTGACCCAACAATTCCTTTCTTTGTTGAAGTCACTCAGGCAAATAATCCATATTGAATTTCTCTGAGATTCGGGGCATCATTTTGTTGGAAGTGATGAAGCAATAAATCTTAGCCCACTAAGCTCAGGCTCTTCAGGCAGAGAAAAAGCATTGCCTGGTCTGTATAGGTCAACCTTCACGGACTGACTTGACATAGAGACTTCATTCCTTTCTCCATCATTCCTCCTGACCCAGCACCATTGGTAGGATGCCGCCTCMCATCCTGCAGTTCCCCTTTAAGCATCCAGAATCCCTTTTGGAAACGATTAAAAAGCCACCTGTTATTAAGATAAAAGGCTTAATGTAAAGATGTTAATCTACATTGTAAGAAATTGACTGTCTATGTAGAAAGACTACCACCTCTTCTGCTCCTGTGAACAGTGCAACCTTAAATATTTTGGATAAATGTCCTTGCACTTTACTCATATCTATAAAGCTGTCCAGGACCTCATTTGTTGTTCCAAGAGATATATATCCTGAGCTTGATGTTTGTTATCTTTTCAGGTTAATACTGTTTTAGCATTGAAGTTGTCCTTCGGTGACTTTTTTTTTTAACTAACGCATACATGTATCCCAAGATACTCTTGTTGATACTCAGACACAGGTAACTTGCATGAAGTCTTGTTGAGCTTTCTCTGCCTCTCTGTTTAAGACGTACTCTGCATATCCACTGATTAGTAGCTTCACGAGATGGAGTTAATAGAGGCAGATGGCATGGAAGTGTCACATATAAAGCAAAAAATAAAACCAAAACAAAGAACCCAAAGCAAAGATCCCAGCCTTCAGACTCCAGGACTTTATGAAATATCTGCTTTATATTAGTGTGAGTGGCTGCTTCTTCATATCCTCCAAAGAGTTTTGGCACTTCATTCAATGCCTAAATCCTAGTTCTATTAGCAGGTAAGCAGAGATCAACTACCTGCAACAGGTAGTTTGAAACTTTCATTGAAACTGGATAGTTTCTCCTGTGTTGTAATGTGTTCTGACCTCCCCTACTTCAATGCTGCATAACAAATCTGCTTTTAAATCCCATTGAAGTAGAAGCTGGAACAGTCTGGTAATAAAAAGCTCCAAGAAGTTCTGCCCTTTTGCTGGTTCTCCATCTTTTTGCGCAGATGGTTAATTTGAAGCAGATCACATCAGGAGGATTTGTAGTGCGACGTCTTTCCTCCTTTCCTTCCACATACAGTTCTGTATGAGTAAGAAAAGAAAAAGTCCAGAGGGACTTGAATTCTCTGCTCATATACATAGATGGTCAAATCCTTGCTATGTCATTTACGGCATGTAGCAATTTAGGCGACCAGTATGTGTGCGTTTTTTAATAAGTCAAAGCTGAGTTTTGAGGAGGGGAGAGGACAAGTTTGCATATGCAGATACTCAGATCCACAGACAAAATCCAAATATATATTATTGAGGAAGAATACTTTGTCTGATTAGTATCGAAATTAAAATTCTGTAAAGTAATAATTACTGAACCCCAGGCAGAGAAACTCTTAAGTCCATTAATCATCTCAGAGTAGGTAGAAAAATTACCTGAAAGAGGTTTCTGGATGTGCATGGCAAATGATAGTCCTGTACCTAAATGTCTCAGAGCTATTACTTATTCATACATTTTCTACCTTTAAGTTTTTGGTTTTTTTTTTTTTTTTTTTTTTTTTTGTAGATTTTGTTTTTTTTTTTTTCTCTGCACCTCTATTTAAGTCCATTTGGTATCTGGATTTAGGCATGATGGGATAACAAGATCATGGCCCGGATCTGTGCATTTACATTTTTGGGCTTGATGCCTTGTCAGAAAGGTCTCGGCAAATAATACATGAGTATAAACAACGTCACAAGTAACACATTTGCTTTTGTAAGAGAAAACCAATGTTTTGTAGAGCCAAGGTTGTCTTTATCCCTGGATAATCCAGAGTTCATTTAAAATCAGTGAAGGTATTAACAGTCTAGCAGTGAAGTTTTAACTCTAAGCTTCTTTTAAGCAAGAAATTTTGTACTGCGCAAGGAGCAAAACTGGAGATGATGGAGAAACACATGTCCTGTACTGTAAACTTGAGAAATAAACTATCCACAACAGGAAAAGCCTAGGGGCCAAATTCTGAAATGCTTCATAAAAAAAAATTGAAAAGTTGTTGGAAGTTTGCCTGAGTAGGAAGGATGTAAGGACATCAAGAGCTAAGTTCATACTGACAGATGAATACAATAAAAACAAAATCTAACATGATGACATTCTAATAAGATTTGTTAAATATCTTGTGCAAATGGTTATGAAACTTGTCTTTATGAGATGATTTACAGAGCATTTAGGGAAATGCAGATATTGTGAAGTCTCTTGCTGGCAAACTAAAGAAATCCCTAGAGCTTGTCTGCTCTTGATAGAAGTAGAAAATCTAGCAGCTGTTTGACAAAGAATTTAAGTAAAACAAAAATAGAATAGATTAATATTTCAGATGCCTTTAGTACTTCCTTAGACTTGTTTGTTTGGTTTGGTTTGGTTTTGGGCTTAATAGTTTTGGGGTCTGTATACAAACCCTAAATAAACCTTCACTTTCATTTAAACTTACAAATCTGACTCTTTTGGATCAAGGGAACACAGAAATTGTTACATTCAAGTTCACTAAATCCTGAGTTCTCCTTCAGCAGATACTTTAAACAGAAGGTGTCAGATCCCTCTCATGAGCAGTTTTTTTTCCGATATTATGAAAGTAAATTTACAATATATAACAAGCATCTACTGACTTTAGCAGAGAAGTGTGTTTTCTCCCATCAGAGGTAGTGCTTCTAGGTTAGCTGCTAGGTCAGGTTAGAGAAAGGTCTAGGAAGTGTAGGAGAACATCAGAATGAAAAAAACCAAGCACAACTTTTAAGCATGAATACACTTAACATGTGGACAAAGTATTAGAGGAGATGAAGCACCCTCTTGCTGTCCTAAAATTAAGACCAGCTGACTGGCTGGGATCTGTGCTTTAGCCTGGCAAAATACTGTGTGTGCTGGTAGGGTAGTTTGGAGGGACACAGCGTTCCTCAAGGTGTTGGTGATCAGACTAGAAAACCTGTCAGTCCTTTGATGGATCTTTCCATGAGTGCCTCACACCACTGGGAGCCAGTTAGCACGAGTCTGGAGATGGCCCATAGCTTCTGCTCAGGGGTGATGGAGAAGGAGCCTTTTGTGCCATTCAGTTTCCTTTTCACGCATTTGTCAGCTCAGCGCAGTGTTGCTTGGCAATGTGTCCGCATACCCTTGGAGGGCTTGGAGAGGCAGCTTTGGGCAGAAACATTGCTCTACTGCCTTTTACTCCTTCAGGGACAAAGGCTTGCATCCTGAGCACCCCATAAGGTTGTGGTTTGTTTTTTCCACTAGCTAGCAACTTGAAATGCATAAATTATATGGGCTGAATATCGCTAGGATTGAAACATTTTTACTATGTTACAGGGAGTTGGACTTGATGATCCTTATGTGTTCCTTCCAACTTGTGCATTCTGTGATTCTATGAAATGTAATGTGTCTGCTGGGATGAAAGGGTAGTCGGCAAGTTTTTTACCTTGGTTGAGCTGCAGAGGCAAAGAAATACTGACTAGTCTGTAGAAGTGTATCTTTGTAGTACATCTGTAGCAGCAATACAGTAGCAGTTGGGCTATTACAGACTTGCTAGAAAACAAATAATTTTCATATTATTTATTCAACAATGTATATATTTTATGCAACATTATATGTATATTACACTTACAATGGTCTATTTACAATCCTAAGACATCTCTCACAGTAAAGATTTGTGTTTTCTTGTGATGCAAGAGTGAAATCAAGGAACAAATGCTCATAGATTGAAATCTAAACAAAAAAGATTGTTTTGAACACTGAGAGTAATTTAACAACTGAGACTGCAGGGAGTGAAGTAGCAAATGCTGAACTACAGACTCACAGGAATTAGTGGGTGTGGGTTTGTGGTTTATGTTACAGAAGAAGTTAGACCTCAGATGACCAGAATGATCCTTCTTGGCACTGCAGCTGACCAGTGGTGCATCCTGAGCATCCCACAGTGTTATGGTGTGTTTTTTCCACTAGCTAGACTGCAGGTGTTTGGGGTGGACAACAAGAAGTATAAGGGAATGGAAAGCAAAAGGGAAAAGTGTTTGGGATATGTTTCTGCAGCTGGGCTGCTTGCAAGGAGTCAGCTCTGCAACGGGAGGGCTCTGGCTGAAGGAATGAGTATACAAGGCATGGTGGTCTCGCCTTGATCATCCAGACACCCTTGATACTTAAATCATGTTCCATGGTTAGGATTTCCCCACGTTCAGAGATGTTATAATGTCTGCTGATGTCTGCCAGTTAAATTAGGATAGCTGTAGGGCCAAGTCTCTAACAGGGAAAGCTTTTAGACAAAATCCGATCTATAAAGTAACACGAAACAGAAAAATAAACAGCCATTTTAGCAAATCTCCTAGTCTTTGAGGCAGAGATGTGTTTAAAGGAGTAACTCCTCAGATTAACTTTTTTTCCTCTGAAATGTGCTTCTTATGGGATTCATTAGTTAAAACAGGGGTAGCCCAGTGTAACAGAGTTTACCTCCTATGAGTCAGACTGAAGTCTAGCTACTATTTTTTGGCTACCTTGATACAGCATGCCTGTGTGTGTCATCACTCCTCTTCATTTTCTAATGTCAGGATGAATCATTTTAGGAATGTTTATATCAGTTCTGTATGAAACCAGACAAGCTACAGCTTACTGAGCTTCTGAGGTTCACATTTTCTTGTCAGTTGACAAAGTTGAAAACCTTTTTCTTTTTTTTTTTTTTCCCCCTCTACGGGGGGAAAATAAGTTGGTTGTGTTTAGTTCTTTTTCTCCTCCCAGTTCTGCCTCTTTCCCAAACATGCTAAGTCTTTAATGTGTTTTTTTCTTGATCTGTGTAAGGGTTCGTCTGAGTCTGGAGCAAGGATGGGCTGATGAAACGGGGTTCGCGGTGCAGCTGGTTCACCCTGGCAGGCAGGCGGGCAGGCAGAGGCATGGAAACAGATCAGGGGATCAGCAGTGTTTACAGTCCCTGCCAGGTTGTCTGCAAATCCATATTAGGATCATACCATGGCTTTTTCCCCAAAGTGAAAGCCTTCTTTGAAGGAGTTTCCCTTTATTTAAACAAACTCTGCAATGAGCTTTTCAGTTCCCAAAATCAGACAAAGATGAGGTTTCGCTTTGTTCTTCCAACTGTGGCACAGATCGTCTTTGTAACTGGGCACTATTCAGGCCACCTACTACAGCATCAAACACAGAAGTTGGTGTTTACTGTGGTGCATCAGCTTGAGAGCTGTATCTCCACAGGAACTTGTAAGGAGCTTTATTTGCGGAGCCACATGGGGGTACATAATTTGGGCATCCCTTTCATCTCCTTTTTTCTGATAATAGATACTCTGCAATGTTATCCTGGTGTATGCATCAGCGCTTCTGTGACAGTGCTGTAATCAAAACCTAACATCACTCTARAGAGTCTTCACAATTCTTATGGTAGAGATGTACAGAAGAACTGGAAACTTTCAGGAATTAACTTGGTATTTTCTTGGTAGTTTGCTTTGGCTGACCCCAACTCCCTGCACCAAAGGTCTAAAAAGAGTGTTTTACAATATTTCAATAGTATTTAATACCATTAAAATTATTTCAGTCAGGTTTGTCCTGTTTCTTGTTCTGGGTAGGATTCTTGACTGGGAGTAGATACCGGTGATGTTAAATATTCGGGGTATTCTAAGCTCGAAGCACAGACACTGATAACATAGTTTTCATTTGCTGTATGTTGTGCTCTCATGTGCACAGATTTCTCCACTGCTCATCGCCTCCGGTAGGTTTTTATACCAATATAAAGTGGGTGTAAARTATTACCACTATGATCTAACAGTAATTAGTTCACTCACTTTGTATTTATATAAAAGCAAGGCATAGAGGACAACTGAGAATCGCGTTCACGATGTAAAACTGATAAATAAAATACATTTCAAGTATGTATTAATCTAGTAGTGCATTAAACATTAGTTAAATTATTAAGATTATTAAAAATTATCATCTAAATTTTATCTCAGCATAGAGATAAATAGTAGAGCTACAACTACCAGTGAGTGTAATTAATTTGGTGGTTTATAAAAATAAAGTTCTCCAGGGATTGTTGCAAATTCCCTATGTGATAATTTGCATTTGTATTTCAAGTTAGCTTGAAAAAAAAGGAAAAAAAAAAAATGGAAAAGTGTTTTTTCATCAAGATACAGAATAATCTGTATTCCATAAGTTTTATCTACATATAAAATACTATTCTTACTGCTTTGAATGTGAAAATACATACAAAAATAAAATTAAAATAGGCATTATAAACTTGCTTACATGTGATTAACAGCTCTGAGGAAACCTACCAACTTTCCAATGCTAAGAACACAGTTTGGTTTCTCCGGGGGGGTGAATCTGCACAGCTCTATTAAATTTAACAGAATTCCTTTGGTTTTCAGTTGCTTTTGGTGGATGGCCAAATGCTGGCAGATAGCCTGATTAGCGTAGACATTCCTACCTGTAAAATCTTTCACTTTTTAAAGGTATAAATAGCTTGAGGTTAGAATAAGATTAACATAGCTTCACATAATTACACTGTCTATCTGCCACAGTTAATTTGTGTACCATAGCATTTTAATCAAATGAGTGCGGCAAATAGAGTTCATTTAACTCTTCAAAATGCGGAAAGAACTACTGAAAAACTTACCACTTGTGACCTTTTGTTTAACAATGTCTAATGTCCCTTCTCATTACAGACTATTCAAGTTAGTGATTTACCTGTTTGGAAAACATTGTTTATTTAAGGAAAAGGAACTAAGAGAAAGTAGTTTTTTATTTCAAGATTGGYTAATCTTTACAATTTCCTCTTGGGCAGTGTACTGGGCAATAAGAAAGAAATAAGGGGCTGCATGCACCTCTCACCACAGTACAGTTAATAGTCACTGGGTTGTTTCTTAGGGCTCCCAGATTAAAAGGAGCAGGGGGAAATCCAAGTACTATTTGCCAAAACACATTTTAAAAACAATTTTAATTGTTTTTGTTCACGCTGCAGAGAGGACATCATGCATTGCTGAGGCCACTTTGATACGCCTTTATTTGACCAAGGMTCATGTGCCTGTTCTCTTGATTTCCAGTTCAAGAGGGTGCTTCAGCTTGTGCTTGACTTCATAGAACATAAATAGATGTCAGTTTAAATGTGTGTATGAGCTGACTGTAAAAAGGATCTTGAAGCAGCGTTTAGCTGTGCAGTGTTTTAAAGATGAGATATGGCAAATCAAAAGCAAAATAGGTGATCGGAGACTTAGATATGTAAAATGGACAGGAGCATCATAATTCACAAGATTTTTGACGCTGTTTCTCATAAAATCCTCATAGAGAAATTGATGAAGTGCAGAGTTGATGAATGGGCAAGGAGGTAGGTGGAAAACTGGCTGAACTGCTGGGGTGAAAGGATTGTGATCAGTAGCAGGAAGTCCAGCTGGAGGCCAGTCAGTAGTGGTGTACCTCAGGGGTCAATACTGGTTTACAAATGATACAAAACTAGGAAGAGTGGTTGATACACTAGGTGGTTGTGATGCCATTTGAGGGACCTTGAGAGGCTAGAAAAGTAGGCTGACAGTAACCTCATGAAGATCATGAAAGGGAATTGTCAAATCCTGCCTCTGATGAGGAATAACCCCAGGTACTAGTACATGGTGGGAACTGACTGGCTGGAAAGCAGCTCAGGAGAGAATGGCCAGGGGGTCCTGGTGGACACCAAGTTGACCATGAGCCAGCAATGTGCCCTTGCCACAAAGAAGGCCAACAGCCTCCTGGGCTGTATTAGGCAGAGCATTGCCAGCAGGTCGAGGGAGGTGACCCTTCTCCTCTGCTCAGCACTGGTGAGATACATCTGGAGCTCTGTGTCCAGTTCTGGGCTCCCCAGTACAAGAGAGACATGGACATATTGGAGCACAAAGGGCCATGAAGATGATTAAGGAACTAGAGCATCTCTCATATGAAGAGAGGCTGAGAGAGCTGGAACTGATGGAGGAGTGAAGAAAACGGAGCCGGACTCTTCTCAGTGGCACCCAGTGACAGGGCAACACAAACTGAAATACAGGAGGTTCCATTTGAACATAAAAAAAAAAAAAAAAACAACACTTTTTCTGTGAGGGTGGCACAGGTTGCCCAGAGAGGCTGTGGGGTCTCCATCCTTGGAGACATTCAGAGCACAACTGGACACTGTCCTGGGCCACCTGCTCTTGCAGACACTGCTTGAGCAGGAGGATTGAAGTAGCCAGTCTTCAGAGGTGCTTTCTAGTCTCAGCTATCCTACGATTTTGTATTTCATGAAGAAGGTTAAATGTATGAGGATATTTTCATTGCACTTCATTACACATGCCCAGTGGTCTGTTTATAACATGGGAAAGTTTACCCACTTTCATGATTAAACTTCTGAAAAACTGTCTTTGAATATTTTCTTAAGCTTCTGGTATATATTCTCTAACAGTCTGGAAAAAGCCACAGTTTGGAGACAATTGTGTTTATGGAGATGAGAGAGGTAAAGTAAGTGTTCTGTGCAGTAAAAACATAAATACAATTTTCAAAGTTAAAATTACAGGTCCATAGGAAAGTCTTAAGTTGGAAGAGGTCTCTGGAGATCATCTGGTTCAACTTCTGGTGCAAGGGCTGTAGATTAGGTTATCCAGGGAGCTGTGAAGCTGAATTAGCAAGATAAATTGCACCATTTCTTTGGCTACCTATTCCATGGTGAAGAATATTTTTCTTATATCCAGATGAAATTTCCCCTAAAGCAACTTGTGTCCCTGGTCTCTTGTCCTGTCACCATGCATGGTTGTGAAGAGAGCACCTTCATTTTCTCTATAGCTATTTTTTAGGTATTGGAAGACAGCAGTCTCTCTGCACCTTCTCTTCTGTCGGTTACACAAGCACGTTCCCTTTTTGACCTCTGTTTCTATGTCAGGTTCTCCAGTCCTCTCATCGTCTTGGTGGCTCTTTGCTGGGCCATCTACAATCTTTCCCTCTCTTGAACTAGGGGAAATTCACTCCATGTAGCCTAGATGATRGGCGTGTTTCTTCTGGTAAGATTTAGCAGCACAATAAGATTTTTCCAGAACTCTCTGAGGAACTCTCATACCCAGTTATAAGTATCAAAATAGGCTTCCTAAAGTCTAAAGAGAAATAAATATCTTTTTTATTGGATAATTTTTCAAAGTAGTGCAGAAAGGAGTTAGTCACAAGGGTAATGTAAAGGGTAACAGGTTTGAACCTATTCTGGCTGGAGACAAAGGGTATTCTGCCGTTAACTTTAATGGAAGGAGGGAATGACAGACAATTTTATAGAAGATGTGCTGAACTGGGACTGTGCATAGTTGGACTAAGAAAATCAATCAACCTCTTGTGAAGCACAGAGAGCCCTGGGACAGTCCAGAATGAAAAATAAACTCTGCTAAAGGCTCTTACAGAAGACCCCAGAAGAACAGATCTTTTTGCTGCCAGTATGCAACTTTCTAGCTGAGAGGCTGCTTATCTACTTTTACATGGAGAATTGGTCTTGATATTTTTGTTTGAAGACATTGCAACTAGCCACAGCAAATACTGGCCTCGTTGTGTGAGGTTTGCCTGCATCCCTCCCTTGATGCCATTTTTTTGAAGGCTAAGACTTGCTGAAATAATTCCAACTCTAAGTTTCTATACCAAATTTTTATAGAAAACTTGAAAGATGACAAGGAATTAAATACGAGTCTGTCTAGTAATCAGTACTCTTAACAAGAATGCTCTTCCCCTTCAGGAAAATAGAGTGACTAGCTGGGACATTGTATTGCCTGTTCTAGGTTTGCCAAGATGTAGAGAATACTAACCTTTTATCTGTGTCTGATGCTAAGTAAGGAACCGATAGGAACTGATCCTCAGCCCCGAGGCCAGTGATTTCCCACTCTACAACAGATTATCTTGGGAACGCTAATGGCAATGGTCCAGAACAGAGCCAGGAAGTGTCCTCACAAGCGTGGTGGATGATTGAGTATTTGGTGCTTGAATTCACTACCTGGGCCTCTTTTATTTATAATATAGATGTGTTCCTTGAATTTAAGCCCTCTCCTCAGAATTCATATTTGTCTGTAGCAGTAGAAAAAAAAGGACAGCAGTGTCATCTGTTGGTTCTTGGATTCATGATGGAACTTGGATCAATCATTAACAGGTTCTAAGAAAGGTGTCAAAACTCAGTAGTAATATCTTCTATCAAAAAGAAACCAGTGATGTTGGTTTATAGAAGGAAAGTGAAGAATCTTGTCTTGAGGAATAGTTGCTTGTCCTGTTTATGTGTGAAATCATTTGGTGTGCTTGCAAAAGCTGTCCAGACAGYGCGTTTGAAATCTCTCTGTAGCTAACAAGGAACGAAACTGAGGGGGCTCCTTAGACCTTTGACATGGCTTGACTGGAGGTTTTTGGATACCATGGTGTGGACAAGAGTGTAAATAATATCATTCCTGTGTTGATAGTCACAAGTAACTAGCCCCGAGGTGAGGGCATAGGTGCAGAGTGAGAGAATGGTGGCTGCAAAGTGATTTTTATGATATGCTATGCAATCTGGTGTTTTTCCTTTGCAAACTCTAAGCTCTTGTGAAGTGCAGAAGAATCTCAGTTTCCATTTAAAAGAAAGCATCAGTTGTGTGAGAATGATCAGCTTGAAAACATATGCCCTGACATTCAAGAACGAGAAGTCTCTTAAATGCCTTGATTTAGGAGTGATGGGGCAGTTCCTGATTTTGAATGATAAGTGTCAATAGTAGAGGCAGTATTTCTGTACTGTTGTATCCYCAGTTGGTATCATTGCTGAGTAATCCTTAGTGAAGTGGCTGTTCCAAATCACACCTCCAGACAAGCCCATCCCAAACTCCTCTGTGACCAGAAGAAAGGGTTAAGACTGAGTGGTGACTAGCCATGCTAGAATAGCCAGAACTGTACTGATGCTAGACTTGCTTTTTAAAGGGTATAGCTGCRTAGCAGCTGGTATGGCTGCTCAGGAATGACCTATTTACACCAGGTTCTGGCTTAACAACTGTACTTTGAATGCATTTTGTTATTTTCTTGTTACTCAGAAGTTGTCCTTAATATATTTAATATTTTTAGTGCCCTACAGATACCAAAGCAACGTTTGGGGTCCACCTTAAAGTAGTAGGAGACTGGACAGGTATGTAGAAAAACAATTCCTTTTCAGAGACGAATACCTTTACTTGAACTGTTATCCCTTTCTGGCTTCAGCATGATTGTACCTTGATTGTGGTGTGTTCTCACAAGAGATCGTTCATGCTTGTTTTCCCAAAGTTGTTTTTATTACATTCTTGATGCAACCCCTGCTTTATTCAGCTGTACATTTCTTCAGATAATGTGTTTTTCCAACTACTAACAGATCTTCTGATTGCAATGTAATAGTTTTCAGTGTTCCTCCATTTCTGCCTCCTCTTCTTATTTTCCGATGCCTGCTGCCCCTGTGCAGTGCAATGCCTCTGTGTGTAGTAGTGCCTGCAGAAATACTGAAATGTGCAGCTCCCAGATAAGCGGATTTTGATGCCAGCAGTTTGGATGGCTGCCRGGTTAATTAACGCCTATGGTACACTGAGATTACAGGTTGCTTTCATGTTCTTCCATGCTCTTCCGTTGCTCTTTGAATGTCCTCCAGACAGGGGTGTAAGCCAGGATTCCCTGCAGAGGAGAATGGTAATTTGCTGCTCCCTGTGACAGTTGTATACTCAAGTGATAGTTGTCATTATTCCTTGGCGGCTGACTTTCTTCTTGCTTAGCATAGTATTTCCTTGTAAGGAAGACAAATACACAACACCATCTTGTTCATTTCTTACGAAGAAATGTTTTCCATGTTAATTTGTATCGGCTTGTGTGTTTGTGGAACTGAGTCAAATGAGCTTGTCGCCCTAGAAGGGATTAGACCAATTCAGGGAGAATAAGTCCATGAGAATCTGTTGAACTTGTTGTTCTGGCTGCATACTTGGCTGTGGAAGGTGCTGAAACTTTAATAGGCAAAGGTTGGGAAGGCAATGCCATATGYACGTATGCTCCATAATCACCCTGATTTTCTGTTCTTGCTTGAAATATAGGATGTTGGCCAAACAGAGGCAGATTATGGGCCTAATTAGCCTCTAGTCTGCCCCAGTATGATGRCTGTTTTGTTGTTAAGCATCATTCCTACCTGGGAGAGGACAGTAGGCTATTGGGACAAGTGGGGTGGAGAAGTACTAGCTAAATGAGTTTTCCAAAAGAAGTGGCATCTTTGAAGTTTTCCGATTGCCTCTGTGGCRTGAATTGCTCTCTATTAGCATTTAAATGTTATTCTCCCAACTCAGTATCTAAATTCTCCATTGAGAAACAGGTAGGAATGTATGAGATTCAGGACACTGTCACATTACAGAGACCATTTGTTGTATTAGGGATATCTCTCCTGGGGTCAAATGTGCTGTTGAGAAGCAGGCGGTTTACCCAACCCTTTATGCTGCATCTGTACCATGGACCCCTGTTCTCACTCGGTCCCTTAAGYCCTATGACAATTAATGGTCTCTAATCCACTGACTGTTTGAGGAAGGATTATTATATTTGCCACAYTCCTTATAATCTTTCTTAAGCGTGCTCTAATGGCCGCTTCTGCAGAGAGGATATTGGGCTGGAGAAGTTTTTATGTGACATACTGTCATTTGAGCTCTTCTCACGATCTATTCTCTCAGCCTTTATCCTATTTATTCAAATTCTCTTTTGTATCGCATTTTCACATTCCTGACAGTTTATGCCTGACACCAAAAAGAGTTAACAGTTTATTTCAGAGAACTCAATTAGAAGCTTAAATTAAAAGGATGCAAGAAGAGTGCAGATACGCTGTGAAATGCAGAGAACAGGTTAGTTTGAGACATTTCTCCTCTCGCTGGCTTCAGCTTCTGCTGCCTGCACCTGGGAGATGTGGTGAAGGAACAATTTCCTGCCATTAGCTGTAAGGACTTGAGGGGGGATACACACTGCTGGCAAACCAATTCTGCAAGTTATGTTTTGGGTCAAGTCTCTGACACAGAGTCTTATGTTTCGAAAATCTAATAGAATACCTCGCGGCCTTAGTGACTTTGTTTTGTAGGTTAGGAAAGCAACTGCATGTCAAGAGAAAAGGTAAGGGGTAATTGAATTGTCAACTCCTGATGAGAAGTTGCTTTTAATGGAAAGTCATTTGTTGCTCATATCCCAGTGCATATCATTTTAGATATCCAATAGAAGAAGCTGCAAGAAGCGGCTTCTGGAAAAGGCAGTCAGTCTAGAAATAATTTTTTGCATAGGAGCAGATATTTAGTGGATTTTCAGGCAATACTGTTATTTGCTTTTTAAAGCAATCATTTGAATAATGAAAAACATAGGACAGAGAAAGTAGGGAAAAGAGGAAGAAACCTCAGAAACGGTAGCTCTGAGACCTTTGCAAACCAAACGGTAATCCAGACCCCTAATTGATGTATTTCTTGCTCCATTGAAATCAAATGGTGCTATCTGAGCTTAGAAGAGCTGAGAACCTGCCCTTCTCAGAAGCAGATTTGGATAAAGGCACAACATTCCCTCCCATTATGTAGGCAGCGGCATCCTTTAGATAAATTTCCAATACAAATCTGAGCTCTTTCATTTCTCATCTGCGTTAGGGTGGTATTAGTAACTGTATTGTGCTTAGCTTTCGTGTTCATCACAGAAAACAGAGACACACAGGCACTGGTATTGCTGTAATGTGCCCTCAGGTGCCTGTGTAGCAGGCACTTTCACCTGAAATACTTCCCATGGCTCCCTTTGTAGACCTCTGACCTGTTTATGTGTCTAGCTTAGGATGAGACGAGCCAGGCCCCAAGTGTGCCTTTTTCTCTTTATTCATTGTAAAGAGAGTCTAGACATATACATCACTACCTCAGAGGGAGGTAGTTTAGTTACTTGACAATTAGTTGTGATTTTTCCCATGTAAAGGTTCCTAACATGTTTTTTCCATCTTTTGCCATGTGCACTGGGTATTGTGAATAGTGGAACAGCTATTATAGACCTCCCTAAAGAATGGTTTTGTGATAATGTAATTACTATCCTTGTGCTGACATGTGACTACTTAAGTCAGCACCTAWTGTATTAACAAAACGTTTCGTGGCATTGTGGTGGCTTGTACTATTAGTGCAATTATTTCGTCATATTACAGAGGTGAAACCTATGGCTGTAGACCACAGCTTAGTTAGCCTGTCAGGACTTAGACACCCAAGTTACGATGGGTTTACAGTGGCTGTTCTGTGGTAATTGCAAACATGAAGCCCTGCAGGTTGGGTTAGCCCTGTGGCTCAGAGCTAAGTCAGCGTGTCTTCCTCTGTGGCTGCCTGGCAGTYATTGCAGCTGAGCTGGTGGATGGCAACTTTAAACCCTACAGTAACATTGAAGTCCCTGCAATGGCTTCTGCACGGATCAGAGCTGCGAGATCCATGGATTAGCTAATAAGCTGATCTTGTTACTAGCCTCCCCTCTAAACACCTGTTTTGTTCTGCTTCTCTCATATCTCTGTGGTCACCTATTTCTCCTTSAGCTTTGAAAAAATTGTTAGCTTAGTATTTACAGAAGGGATTTTTGAAAGTTTTTTTGTCCCACTTACTGTCTAGTTTGTCCTCAGTGTTGTCATCTATCAGCCTTATGCTTCCTCTGTCCTTGCTGCTGCCTCAAGTACTACTGCTTGTTTAGTTTTAAAGCTGACATTTCATCTGGCACCTCCAGAGGGAAGAAGAGAGGCCACGGGCCATGCCTYGTGTCCAACCACTTGACAGCAGTGAAAAAAACCCACGGCAGTATATCTAGACAACGTGTCTCATTCACTAGACAAACTTCAGGGTGCGAGACAGAAAGYGATATTGATGATGCCAAAATAACAGACTTCTGAAGCCATGCAGCATGTTTTTGTGGAAAACAAATACACAGCACTCAGAGGTGTTAAGGTGAACTGCATGCCTTAAGGCAATAAAACATTGCTGTTGTGTTGCAGTGTGTTGCTGGTACAAATTGATGTGGGACTGTGTTTAAAACACTGCTGCTGTTTGCGCTCTACAGTAATTTTTATCTTGTAGTGACATCATCCTGCTGTGTAGTTGTGTATGATCTTAGAGACATTCGCRAGGCCTGTCCACCGTTCTGAGCAGCATGGTATTTATTGTGGGGATGCCATAAGAGCACTTTAATACCACCCACTAAATCTGAGACTTCTGTCCTATAGGTTACTAAATGTCATGGCAGCAGGAGGTGTTGATGCATGTGGGAACTCTCCAGCTAGAGCCAGAACAGACAGATCATGGGGTACCAATCTGCATCACCCCAGTAAACTCTAGGTCTCRTCAGAAAATAGGTATCTTTGCTTAATTCTTCCTGCTAGAGATGAGGATATACACGGTCACTAGATCATTTAGGTACTGACTACCTTATTTTGAATCTGCCATGGTATGATGTGAATTTTTGTTGGATATTGTCATAGTCCTTCTTCTGGAAGGTCCAGATTTGGAGCAGGAAGTTTCAGGGAAAAAAAAACAAAACCAAAACATTTTTCAGTTAAACCCAACAATTTTCCAGAACATGGCAAATGTATGAAAGCATGGATCTTGTTTAACTCCCTATGGACTAAAACCTGAGACAGCAAACAGTACGCACCCCAGATTTGTTATTTTTAAACAGAGGAAAATTTTAAGGAAGTTGTTTGGGATTTTGGAGGCTGACTAAGGATTTTTTACATGCTCACCAGAAGAAAATAAACATATCTTTTGAGTGGCTCTGAATGAAGAATGATCTAAACTTGCTGGGCTGGGAGGGTTTGTCAAATTGTTCAGGAGTATCTACGTGACCTTGTTAAGCCCTTGCAGCTCCTGATTTAGAGAATGCCTGAAGCATCCCAAGGCTCGCTGTGCATTGCTGCACTTAGCTGGAATTTATCAACAAGCGTAGGAGCTAGCAAGGAAGCCATATTTTATTTTCAGTAACCCCGGGGACCGTTTTAGAGATATTGAAGTAGTGGATCATTCAGTCAGTATCTACTATATTCTTAGTAGATCTTGATTGAGACTGGAGGAATGTGTGAAACAGAAGATGACGAGAAGGAATAATAAGACTACAAAGTCTGCCCGCAGGRTGTGACAAGGTTGTCCCAGGATCACTGTAACTACTACTGAGTTTCTTTAAAAATATCTAGTCACTGGTGATGAACAAGTTGGTCAACTCTTTTGCTATTACCTCAACCTCTGTTTGATTTGGGCCTTTTTCATTCCATAGTAACATGTATTTTGTTGTGTTTAGTTATTCCATGAGATTCCTGGCAGAGTGTAAAGGTGTTAATGACGTGGTACTGTCGGATGTTCCAGCAAAATCAATGTGTGGTTTTGGAAGCAGAAGACAGAGATGGGATAGATGTTATTTTCTCCTGTTAGATTTATGACTACTGATTTTTATATTGTCAGTGAATCCTACTTACACTTCTGAGGAAGATATCAGAATTGAGTGCTAAAAAGGTTTAATTGTGTTTATTTTTATATAATTTGACATTAGTAATAAAAGTAATGCTGTTACATTACTGGGAGGTTAAAATGCCTTAACAATATAATTAACCAAAGTGTGCCATAAGGAATACTAGTTTTATTCTTCATTGCCGGTAATGTCCATTAATTATTTTATTTATGACTGCAAACAAGCTCAGTAAAAGACAGGATTAAGAGATTGGGGAAAAAGAAGGAGAACAGAATTAGTTTATTGGCTCAATGCTGAAAACCCCTTTCCTCTGATTAAAGAATTAATGCTGAAGGTGAACACATCTGAATTTTTGGCTCCAGACCTGGATTGTTTTACATTAGTTGAACTCCAGCTGACTTAGTACCAAAAACAGTATAACTTGAGTCAACTCCAATTTGAACAGTTAATGAGTTTTACCTCTACAGGGAAAAAAGATTTTTAGGTGAGAAAGTTGCCTTGAAGGAAATTTTCTCCTAGTCTGAAGTCCTTTCTTCATGCATCCTGTTACTTGTAAACTTCCACCTTTTTGCATATCCCAGGCTCTTTTTAATCGTGCAATGATTATAGAAAATGACATGGCTGAATGGTGCAAATTATTTTTATCCTTCGATATAATATGCACAGGATGTGTGGACGTTGCTGTAGTTAAGAACTGATCTAAGAATACAAGGTTGAAGGATTCCTTGCCATGCCTCAGATGTTTTAAGTACCCTTATGAACTACAGGAATGAAACCGGTGGAGCACATTAACATGTAGCAGCTGATGGGATCTAAATGAATGTAGTGAAAAAAAGCAAAAAGCTACTCTCTACTTTGAAAATAGAGTCACAAGATTGAAAAGCTCTAGGAAATGTATTTGAGTGGACTGCCAGGCAAATTTCTGGTTTTGTAATCACTATTTATATGCTGTGTTTGCCTATTTAAGAAGGCAAAGTTGCTGTTCTGGAGTTGCCTGTGTTTCACCATTTTTCTGTTAATCTTTGCTTAGGGAATCAAATCTTTGCTTAGTTTAGCCATTTTTCTGTTAATCTTTGCTTAGGGATGCTTAGGGAAGTCCCATTCTTGTGGTAGTTTCTGTGCAGAGGTACTCAGCTGCTTCAAGCAATGAATATACAAAGTCGGGCTGGACTTTCTGGTTCCTTTGTGTGAGCACCTTTAACAAGCTCAGGTGTGTAACGGTTTCTAGAGAAATGGGAGAGTTCGCATTAAAATGCCAGCTCTTCATGCATGCCTGCACTTCCCTGGGGGCAATAGTGGACTCCCCTAGATGCCACTCAAGTTTTGCTGAGGAATCCCTACCAAACATCATCTTGTTTTGTTCCCAGTTCATTGAAACTTCTCCCTCAGGGACAGAGGGAAAAAGCAGACACACTTCATATTTGGAATTATGAGTTACTACAGTTTAACTAACAATTGCTAGTTAAAATATCTTAAAAGTCGGTTTCAAAGGTTTCTTTTTGGGATCCTTTTCTAACAGATTGTAAAAATGCTGTAGTTAATGAGGAAAAATACATTTCAAATTTGGCACATTCAAAAAAAATAGGAAGAACTTCTGTAGGAACTGTTGATATTTATAAACTTTATGATCAGAAGGGACAGTTACCTTTATGCGCTCCCAACTCCCACATGATGCTTTAGAATTTCTTACAATAATTTCTATACAGAGGTTAACATAAGCCAAAACCAAAACCAAAACTTGAAATAGTCTGCAGATTTTTCAGCTTCAACCTTTGGATGTCCATGGGCTCTTTCTGTGCTGTTTGTGAAAATGAAGCTCAACTTTGTGATGATGTCATAATTTAGTGGGGTTTCCGTTGTTTTTTTTTTTTCCCACTTTCCTCCTTCATTTCAGGGCAAGAACCACCACTGGAAAATGTGTGTGCATTTTAGTTGTTGCCTCTTTGTGTGCAAATACTTACAGAAAATGAGCATGGCACCTTTGAACCTTCTATTTGGTTGATCTGTTGTGCTAAGTTCAAGTTTTGAGACCTTGCATTTGTCTGGCTCTTTGCTTTCTGCACCCTCTCCACTTCTAACATTCCTTTTAAATACAGAAGTGGGCTTGCTTCTCAGTAGAGGTCTCATCATTGATTTGGGCTGTGGTATGATTTGAAGTGTAGCTCTCTTTTGCTGTAAAGACCACCAGCAGTGGTGGATGCTGGGCTATTCAGAAGACTACCTATCATGCTACCTTGTATTGCTCCTTATTCCTTGGTCTCTCCTACCTGTCCGCTTATTTCTACAGGTGCTTTGTCTCAGCTTGGATTGGAAGGGAGAGGGGCCATCACTTGCTCAGAATTTGTTCTGTGTTCAGCAGTTAACTCTGTGGGAGTTAATTAAAACTCCCACAACATTGCAAATGTCATCATGATCAAATAACATGGTCAAATGACATTTTCACCCTATTTACACAGCAAATACTGTATAGCTTCTTGTTGGCATGATATTAGTGTTGAAGTTCTAGTTAGGATATCCCATCTCCTTTACTGCATTATTTTTTCTCCTTCATTCCATAAGTATATTTACCCCACTTTTCGCCAGCTGCATGTCCTCACCCCAAACTTCAGACTTCCTTGAAACAGCAACTGTCTGTTCCAAAATCTCTTTCTATTCCAAGATGCATTAAAATCAGTGCTGGCCTTGTTCATGTGAAGCAAATCCTACATCCCAAATTTTAGCATTGGTTCCCTACAGCCCCTTGCAACCCAGCTTTGCATTCATGTGCCACACATACCTTCCTGTTGCTCCATCCAGTCCTTTGACTTTTGTATATGCATTGTTTCTCTGATGCATCAAGCACTATCTGGAGGATTTGGGTTTCACCATAAGGAAATATAACCAGTCTGTGATCCAAGAATTTTTGAGGGGCATCTTGCAGCCGCAGCTCTTCTCTGCCCCAGTCCTCCCCTGGAGATTTGTCCCATTAAATCATAAATATTATTAATAAAAATCTGCCACCAACCAACTATATAGTTATCAACTGCAAAAATAAGATTCCTGGGAAAAAAATGGGTATGTGACAGCCGCAAAAGTGTTACTTCCTTCTTTAAAGAAACAAACCAAACCAAACCTAACCTCAGAACGTGCACTGAAAGCACCATGTCGTGACAATGGGCCAACAGCAGGTTTCCACAACTTGTCAAAATAGATATTTTGGTATCTGCTATAAACAGAACAGAAAAGTTTAATTTAAAATGTTTATGGCTATGCATTTTATGCAAACTTAAACCACACACAAAACTACATGCTAATCACAGCTCTGTACTGGACCATGAACCTTGTGGTCCCATGCCTCAAAAAAGTGGATACCCCAGTGCAGAACACAGATGTGGGGGCAAGTTCCTAATGGGGATGGAGTCAGACTGCCAGGGCAATCCATTTTTTAATATAAAGGCATCCTTTTGTGAGTGTCAGTCCACTAAATTAATTTGTAATTAAACTCCAATTTTTTTCTTTTTATCAGGCTTTGAAATCTCAAAAGGTGGCAAGGCAGAAATGCCTTAAATACTCTATAAAGTTTAAGATGTTGCAAGGTAAATTAATTGCTAGTGCGTCCGAATTTTGAGGGAAATTTGAAATAGCAGTTGCTACGTGCTGAACGTGGCATTTCTTAATGAGACAAATGACTCAATTATCTCAGTATTAACTGAAGCGCTATGAGGAGAAACTGTAGGAAGGAATTCATAGGCTGGAAATCACTTTCCAAAATGTGAATGGGATTGCAGCCTTGCCCGTTGTGGTACGCGGAGCGGAGTGTGCCGTGACAGCAATAAACGGCGCTTTGGTATGAAGTGCAGCAGCTGATGGGCAGGGTGCAGCGTGTATTTTGTTTCACTGACATTATAACCCACATTTCTGCAGCTCAGGCATGTTCTCGTTCTTCTGCTTTTTCTTCTTTATTTAAAGCACTTTTTGCTCAGAATGGGGATGAAGTGACAGAGCTTGTTTCAAAAGGATATCATGATGCTTCTTATTTATATAGTTTGTGACATTTGTAGCAGATTAGACCGAGGTGCAGTATAATGAAATAATATTCCATGAGAGGCAAGTTTTGTTGGGAGAGATAATATCTTTTATTAGATCACCTGAAACAGCCGGAAAAAACAGGTTGTCTTTCAGGCATGCAGTGCCTTCAGCAGGTTTGACAAAGAGGCAGCAAAGTCAAAGCAAAGAGCAGGGAATGAAATATCATTCCCTGTTACTTTTTAAAGCATTTTTTTCCTTGAGAAGTATGAGTGATAAAATTGCCTAGTAAATGAATAGAAGATGCCTCCCCCCTTTTTTTAAAAAAGTTGATTTACCTTTTCCACGAGAAATATTATTTGTTTCTCAAAAAATTCATATGGTCAAAAATACTGTCTGAAAGCAAAAAATATCACTTGTAAATGCTCTCCCCACTGCCTCTTAGGATTTGTATGTCTCCAGCTTGCTTTATCTTCTCTTGGCTGGGTTCCCAGTTTAGGGTATATTTGCTGTAATATGCCATGGTCTCACTCTCTCCTGGAGAGAGAAAGCACTTGCATCGTGGCAGATACAGTCCAGCTGGCAAGTCTAACTGGGAAAAGAGATGGGCACGTGAGAAAACTCCACTGTGACTTGCATGAAGTGCTGCATTCTATTTATATATACGTGCCCACACACATCCCTAAACTTTCAGCATTTGTGTGTGTTTTTTTTATTTTATTTTTTTTTTTCTCTTAAAATCTCAGTATCCTATCTAGACAACATTTTGAGTGAAAATGTTTGACCATCCATAGAGAGTAAAATTCGGACAATGCTTTACACAAAGCATCACTGTGTTTTTGGTAATTTGAAGGGACCCTGTTCTCTATGTAGAAGCTGATAAACAGTGGATGACTGCTTAGCTTTGTGACTTACCTGGAACCAGAAAATTTTAAGTTATGCTGTAGTAAATACCATGATCATGAGTAAGAGAGAATGCTTCTCTGCTGGGGAGAGAGCCTGGAAGGTCTGTGGATCCAAATAGGCACATTTGTGGTTTTATGTGTGTTGGACAAGGGAGGACTCAGTGGAGGGTGGCGTTTACCGAGGGCTGTTGACACATTTTTCAGTGTTGAAGGGGGATTTTGGGGAGAGGAGGAGTTTCAGAGATTATTGGCTATTTTGAGTTTTGCTGAAATGGCTGCTGTGATGATTTTACTGTACTGTCAGCGATAACTAGCACACCTACAGCCTCCGAGAAGCCTCCTCGTGTTATGTGAAATGAAAATAAATCAGTGGGCAGTTTGTGCTCTTCATTGCGATAAGCAGTTTTAAGGACTATCTCTTCCCATAAATTTAACATATTCCCTTATTCATTAAGCACACTGTAAGTGCCATTTCCTCAAGGAAAATGCCACAGACACCCACGCACACTTTCAAAGACGAAGCTGTGATGCTTTGCTGTGCTTTGCCAAGTGGCTGGTGCCAGCCTGACGGCACAGGGCTTTCCCTCAAGGATTTCACTTGCACTGTGTTAGCTGAGTGTCTCTTCAGCTTAGCGTGACTGGTTTGAAAAAGGCAAAATTTATAATTAAAGGAAGACATTTTTATAATTTCTGTTATTAGGTGTTTGCATTTTTTTAATGGGTTGAGAGGATTATGGTAATTGTGCCCCAGTATTAACAAGCATGGCAAATGAAGTTTTCTCAGTGCAGTTTCCAAATAAAGCAGCATTTCATTAATCCAAAAATTTGTTTAGAAATAATATTTCTTTAAAAGTCTCCCATACTTCTCAACACATATGTATTGGCATGTGCCATTTCTGCATGAAGAGGTTTTTATCATTTCTGTGCTGTTTTGTATTGCTGAATTTGTGATGGTACATAGATGCAATGCTATATGCCAGGTCGTGACTGGTAACTAAAAGAATCAAAAGATAGATATCTAATGACAGCTTATAGTTACAAGAACTGGTAAAATCACTTTTTCAGAAAAGTACGTGCCAAACCATTTCCTTACAGTGATGTGAGGAACTGTGTGATCTAAATGATGTTAAACCACTGGTTCTTTGTTCTAGAAAATAGTTATCAATGTAGTATTACATAGTAACATTTTCAAGCTTTTCTCTCCCATTCAAGGCTGGGAATACTTTTTCTGTTGAATTGAGTATTAGCAGACTTTCTGTCATGTAAAAACATGTCTATTTAGTATTTCATTACATTCATAACATCATGATAGTTGGAAGATGGAGACGACAATCTGGTAGAAAATCCGGCAGCATATTTTAAGAAGAGTCTACACAAGAGCTAGTGCTAAGTCAGCAAATATATGTATTTTTAAGAAATTATTAATTAAGATTAAACGAAAACTACCCAGCCTAGGTTATATATAGTAGTTTATATTCAGGGAGTGGGCTGGCTTAAGTTCTCAAGAATGACTTGTCTAATTCAGATGTAAGAAGAAATAACAGAATTGCTCACAGCAGGGTGAAATTAAACCAAACATTTGATACATTTCCTGATACACTTGTGTGCATTACGTTTTATCACCTATCCAAAAAAAAAGAGAAAACCAATATCTAATGGCTCATTTCATTTCAAATGATTTCCTGCTAAGGTTTTGATATTGCCCTTTGAGGGATGTTATAAGAAACGGAGCCTCAGATGCGATTAGATCTTTGGAAAAAATGTGCATTTCTTCCCAGTGGATCATCCCCAGTTGACTAGCAAAATTTATATAGAAAATAGGATCCAGCTGAGCTCTGATCGCTTTATCCTGTGTTATGCTTCAGTGCAACTAGTGCTAGGAGTGCTTTTAGAGAAGAACTTGTATGTTCTCTGAAAGACGCAGGCAGCTGAAAACACAGGAGACATGATTTTTATGTATAAATGGAGTCCCTTAATACCCTATTTCTTCTTTTGTTTCTTATTTGGAACCTTGTTCCTGTTATTTCTAGCATTTTAGTTTAGCTAAGTGGTTGGCTGGACAGGCGTTTCCCCCCAGGGCGTGTATCAGCGCAGTCTCAGTATTCAGCGTATTTCAGCTTTCCTGGCCCTCAGCACAGACCCGGAGAACAACTTAGCGCCTTCAGTGTAGGTATTCACACAACTTAGCTGGGAGGAAGTAAAAGTTACGCTTAATGACCTTACTAGCATCAGTTAAGCCTCGGTGATTAGCAACATCATTCACAGCTGCAGCTGGAGGGAAGAGGGATGGGCAGTCTCACCGCTACTTATATTACAAGGCAGGGAGTGAGGGTGCATTAACATGGAAACTCCCGTTCTCTTTTGCAAACTCTTTTCTCTTCAGCATCTTCCCTTCCCTTCCCTTCCCTTCCCTTCCCTTCCCTTCCCTTCCCTTCCCTTCCCTTCCCTTCCCTTCCCTTCCCTTCCCCAACTAAGAGAAGCCAGCATCTAACCTGCCCAGCATGTACGAAGCCTGTGGCAGGGCAGCGTCTTGACTGCAGGTTTATCAGCTGTGGGGACAGTTGCCTCCTAACCTGCTGCATCCCTCTCCTCAAACAGACGTGGGTTTGCAGTTTTATCCAAAGGTGGCAATCAATGGAAGCAGCACAAAATATTGATACTCTTTTTTTTTTTTTTTTCCCCCATAAGCAAACCTGCTGATTGTATCAGCTAGAGAAATTTAAGGTGACTTTTAAGAAAGGAGTTGGCACAAAGAACTGGGACGTACTTAGCAGTGATGTGTCTATAGGGGCATCCTTTGCTAGGCCAAAATCTGCTAGCGCTTCCCTCCTGTTCTGTTGTAATGGAGTAGGAGTGCTTTGTACAAGACTGGTCTGTTGTGTGTTTTGGGTATGCAAAGCATTTTGTGCATCACCCACCTCAACAACGGTGGCTAAAGATAAAATATAATCTCATCAGCCTTAAATCGCCCCTTATGTTGCACAGGGAAAGGTTCATTAGGTCTTGAATCCAAGTCTCATGGCATGTAATTGTTCCCTCCAAAATCTTTTGTCCTATCTACTTTTACCTGGGAGGGAGTAAAGCAGATGGAGCCAGGCTCTTCTCAATGGTGCCCAGTGACAGAACAAGAGGCAATGGGCACAAATTGAAATGCAGAAAATTCTTTTTAAATGTAAGAAAAAACTTGTCCACTGTGAGGGTGGTCAGGCACGGGAACAGGTTGCTCAGAGAGATTGTGGAGTCTCCATCCTTGGAGATATTCAAACCCCAACTGAATATGGCCGTGAGCAACCTGCTCTCGCTGACCCTGCTCAGAGCAGGGGGGTTGGACTAGACGATCTCCAGAGATCCCTTCTACCCTCAACTATCCTGTGATTCTGCAAAGTTATTATACAGTAATTTATTTGCATATTCGAGTGTAATAATGAAGCTGTGTCTGTATTAGTAAGAGGGTGAGATCATCCCATGCTTACAGTCTAAATTGAGACCAAATATGAATAGACAAAAGCCCAAGAATGAGTTCCCAGTGACTGGTGGTGGTTTTGTTATGATACAAAATTTTAGCCATTCCATTATTTTGTGACTGCCATTTAAATACGTTTAAAGAAAAGTAGCTTGTTCAAGTGTATAAAATGTATTACACTTGCAAACCTGTTTATAGACCTGGCTAAAAATACCAGTGCATGTATGCATGTGGGTACGTACTGATGTTTGATATATTTGGTGACAAACTAATACACATGGCTGGAGGTGATGTGACCGTGACAGCCCAAGAATAACACTTTGGAGTCGTGATAATTATTTCCATGAAGACATCAGCTCAGTGCTCAGCAGCAATAAAGAGAAAAATTATTAGGAGAGGAGTAGAGAATAAAGCAGAGGAGATCACTGTGCAGCTGGGTATTTCTGTGGTGCTCCCAGGACTTGAATCCTGTGTGCAGGTCTGGTCCTCATCTCTCAGACTGGATACTGGACAGGGTTCAGGAAGGAATGACAAAGATGATCAAAAGCATGGAAAGTCTTCCAAACACAGGACAACTGAGTATGCAGGGACTCTTTAGCCTGGAAAAGAGATAATTTAGGGGAATATAGTAGGGGTCTACAAAATCTTGCATAACACTGGAAGAGTGAGTGGGTAGGGCCTGACTATTCATGGTTTCTGTCAGCATCAGAACTTTTGGCCATCAAATACAGTCAGTGAGACACTATTTCAGAGCAAACATAAGATGATGGATCTTCATGTAGTAGGTGAGAGACACATGGAACTCCTTGTCAGAGGATGTGGGATAGATTAGGAGGCTTACATGGGGGACTGGGCAAGTACTTTAAAGAGAAGTCAAGGCATTTCTTAATAGACAAACCACCTTAGGCTCAGGAGATCCACTGAGATAGAAACGGTTGGAGGCTGGGAAAGTGACAGCAGGAGGGTCTTGCCCTGTGCTGAGTCTTCCATGGGTGTCTGCATGTGAAGCAAGATATTAGGGTAGGGGGGCCCTTGGGGTGAATCAGTACAGCCTGACAAATTGTGCCTTTGCTCAGCTTTTTAGAGGCTCTGGAGCTTTGCAGTGCTGGATAGTATTGCAGTAATTGCACAGCTGGATAGTAGCTCCATTTCAGTGTTAAAATCCCATGTAGCTTTTGAAAGGTTGGGCTTTCTCTAGTTTCTGTATCAGATTACAAGTTACAAAGAGAGAACCAGTTGAATCCCCGCCTCCCATAATTTGAGTCTTTTTTTTTCTGTGAATGTAAGCACTTTTTAGATCAAGTGTCACAACTTTACCTTAAAGCCAAAAAGGGATATACTGATGCCTCATCATTTCTTCTGGCATGTTGTGAAACAGGAAAGTGCACCACTAATGAAGAAAATGGTAGTTGAGCCTCCCTGCATTGGCTCATGGGGAGTTCAAACAGCAAATTGAGGCCCTTCATGGCCAAAGGGAGCAATTGTAGAACTCAGTCCTAAAAAAATCTGCATAAATAACATTTGCTTCAGAGCATGCATTTATAAAGATATTTTTTAAAGTTAAAGTTACTGTTTTGTATTGGTTCTAAACCCTGTTTTACTGTTGCACTTTGTAAGTGTTGAGTCATTGAATGAACTCTGCTGTCATGACAGAAATAGTCTTCAAGTGTAGCAAGTACCTCTGAGAAAAAAAAGTTTCTTGATTAAGACATTAGTTTTGAACTCCAGCAGTCTAGCTAATCCCCAGCTCTGCCAGGGAGTTGCTGTATAACCTACAGAAGGATTTCTAACTCAGTGTTGAGCATCGAGACTGCTTAACTTCAGTGTTGTGTCCACTTCTCTTCACTGGCTGTCTGGGGAACCGGAGTCTGGCAGCACAGCTAATAGGCAGTCTGGGTCACTCACTGCTGTCTTGTCAAGTTAGACATACAAAATGCAGTCTAAGTATGGTCCTCAGCATCTCTCTTCCCTGTTCTGAAACAAAGCAAGTGATGCTTTTTCCTTCCCGTCATTCGTCTTCCAACCTTTTAAGGTTCCTTGGGCAAGAACTGCCTTTTACTCTGTTTCTTCATTGGCTGATATATGGGTATACACACATAAATCATGCAAGATGTGTGACTATAGTGTAAATGAGGGAGGTCTAGTTAGAAATAAATCTGTCCAAGCTAACTTTGACATAGTAGGTGGGACATTTTAAAGGCACAAGAAATCACCTAGAGTTCCAGCAGGAAAAGGATGTGCTGATGCCAGAATCAGGGAGGGAGAATGATTTCCAGCTGGTAAGCACACAGCTAGAGAAAGAGGAGCTGACTACTTTTTAGGAAGCAAATGCAGGTTAGGAGGGAAAGCAGGGTGTACAGAGACTTTCTTCAAAGAAAGGAGGACTATTCTGCAGGTCCAGAGTGACTGGAAGACAGTTCACTGCTGACCTGTGTAATGATTAGTTGATTTCCTTATTTTTCCCCTCTGCTTAACTAAACTAAAATCCTGCAAAAGAAAATGTTGAAGAGAAGGATGATCACTGTTTATTCACCTAGCTTAGAAAATGAAGAGACCAGTTGCATTTCTGTAAAAGCTTCTCTATTCCCCTTAAATAAATATAAACATCAAGGTTTTTTTATAGAATTTTCAACTTTCTGGGTTTTTACTAGCTTTTATTTTTTTTTAGTAGCTCTGTAAATGATGGGGTCTAATTAGTCTTTCAGATGACTGATGAGGAGGGAAGGAAATGGTGGTGAAAAAACAGGAGAATTAAACTCTGTGAGGCTTAATGGACTGAGAATCATGGAAGCTCAAGCTGGTCAAAAAGCCTGTCTCTTTGTATCAGCAAAATATGTATGTTTCAGGGGAATTCCAAGGCTTATGATGGAGTCATTTTGGAACCTTTAGCTCATCAACATTACCTCATCATTGTTTTCTTTCCTCCCCTTTTAATCTGATGGAGGATATTTGTAGCACTGACTCTTCAAGAGGAGAGAAGTGATGCTTCCTTAACTTCAGAAACTTTGGCCATTAATAAGCCATAGGTCAAACTAAAATATTGGACATTTCAGTTTTATGCCATCTTGTAGCTCGTCATAGTTTTATAGCCCTTAACTGGCAAAGACTTCTTCCTAAATGCCTTTTCTTTTTACAAGGCACTGAGGAACTACTTATGACAGCATTTCCAAATTTAGAGAGCTTGAAAACAAGTTAGATTAGTGGGTCACAAATCCTTTTAAATGCCATTGGCAGTTTTAAGAAAGCTGACTTAATTTTTTTTTTTTTTTTTTTTTTTTTTTAAATTATTGCAAGGTGCTGAGGAGCTATTCATGACATGGAAGGTGCTCCAGACCACTCTGCATTTTGCATAAAACTAGGCAGATTTTTTTAGTTTGAAATTGCGGGGCTTGCAAGTGTCCATGTGGTGAAAGATGGAACTGAGATTTATGTCTCAATGAATGCAGAAGTGCTACAGGTAATTACAGAAACATGACTGCAAAATATCCAAACGCATGAGAGTGTCGCAATGGATAGACCTTCTGGTAGACAGCTAGGCTTCTGGACCACAATGTTCTGTACTGTATAACTGATGAGGCTATTCTGTTCTCCCATTCTCTCTCTGGTTGCTTTCTAATCACATTTCTGTTTATTCTTATGAACTTTGATTTAAAAAATAATCCATAAAACTGATATAAAAAATCCTTATCCCATAAAAAGCAATTACCATCAGTTTTACAGTGTTCTTCATTGAGTTGATTGCATGCAATTCAACCTGGTTTTATGAGAGGTTCAGAGTGGTCTGAAGCTGCTGGGTAAAAGGTGGTTGGGATAAACAAAACAGTAATATCTCAGACTTCAGTTATATACTGCTATGGCCTCATAGGTACAGACCCATCAAACTCTGAAAGAGCAGGAATTTGATTTTTCAAGACCCTTGGAATTCAGCAGAGTGACTTTGCTGTTATTTTCTGTAAAGTATTTTGTAACAAGAAGGAGCAAGGAAAGAAGAACCACAAGACCTGACTTTTAAAGTCAAACCTGACACAACTGCAGTGTGTGACTTTTGGCATCATCTTCGAAGTGCTAAAACAGTAAGAGCTTCAGGGATGTGACAGCTTCGAAAAACAAGGCCAGTGCTCCCTGTGCTATAGTGTCTCTGTCTACAGAATGTGAATAATAATGTGTTTCAATTCACAGGGACCTTCTATAAAAATTATTTTTCTGTGCTTTGAGAGCCCCAGATATTAAAATACTATCATAAAATTTCCCTTTGTCTCTCTTTCCAACTCTCTAATAGTGTATCCTGGAAAAAAGGAAACTTGACTGTGTAACCAGTTTGAATGGGCTTCAGACCATACGCCCACTCTTGCTCACATTTTTCTGGCATTACCGTTTACGCACCATACTGAGCACAACCCCATTCTGCTTGAGAACAACAATGACATGCATCTAAATATTTCAAAGGGAAAATTTCCCTTGAAATGCATCCTTCTGTCCTTGTAAATTGGTAACTGGTTTGTCATAACAGGTATTATAAAGATGTTAGTGGGCATTTATACTGAGATTCCAGTAGCTGACTTGTGAATATGTTCAGCTGGGAGGGGGGAGGAGGAACAAAGGGTGGAAAAGAGGGAAGAAGAATTAGATGAGAGACAGGGAAGAGAGGTATATGTAAGAGGACAGATTAAATCTCTGAAGCTTTCAATGGCAAACTTTCTCTTCTCCTTTATAGTCTACAACCTTCCTGATTTAGGAGGACAGGGCATAAGAGATTGTGTTATTACATCCAGCCTCTAGTCATCACAGGTAGCTATGCTACACATTTAGCTAAACATATATGATCCCAGTGAGACTGCATAAATTTAACTGAGGACGTCTCACTGATCAAGGATTTGGAAGGAACTGTACACTCAAAATGTAAGTGAGAAGGAAGTGGAGACACTCAGCATGTTGAAAAGATAAGTTTGAGAATAAGATGTGCCCGTGCAACCATTCTTGATGTCTGTGAGAACTTCATCCTATGGGTAGACTTATGGGAGAGTCAGTGAGACGATGTCTGCAGTGTCACACTCAGCAGAGTGACAAAACAGTCAATGGCATAACTGATCTCAGAACAATGTAAAAAATCAGTAGGAGACTAGCTAGTACAGACCAACTAATGCAAATTGCATGGATAGAGTGAGGGACAGAGAAGATAATTGCAGATTTTCAGAAGTAAGCCTTTTAAAACTTGGTTAAGTAAATGTTATTCATGTTTTGTTAACAAACCAGACCAATGCCTTAGACAAAAGCATCACATTTTAGGTACTAAACTGTAGGAAGTGATGGAAAAGACTCAATTTTGGGAGATGTCTCTCTAAAATGATCCAAGTAACGGTAAGATTGTCTGTGACTTGGTTTGGTTCTATTGATCAACTAGTGATTGCAAATCAAAATAATGCTCTAATTATTAGTTTCATCAGTTCTCAAGTCCTTCATTTGTTGTTGTAGCATGGATTAGAAGAAAATCTTAGTTTTTTGAAAAAATCCCCCCCCTTGGAAGATATCATTGTGATT
This sequence comes from Phoebastria nigripes, assembly GCA_035582835.1. NCBI lineage: Eukaryota > Metazoa > Chordata > Aves > Procellariiformes > Diomedeidae > Phoebastria > Phoebastria nigripes. The sequence continues at coordinate 472,320 of JAYKAV010002941.1, read as the reverse complement.
TTTTTCTTGCAAATTGAAAAGCCTTCTCTTGTCAAGCATTAGGCTTCTAATACTTGCTTTTGTAAGAGCACCAAAAGTACCTGTGTTCTGTCAGTATCTTGCCAAAGCTCTTGTCACCTCCTCATCACCTTGCTGGGTAGTCCTTAACGGCAATAGTGTCATTTGCACCAGTGTGACTTTTATACTGTGCACACGTCTGTGTAATATGATAATATCATAGACCTGAAGGGTGAAGCATGTACATAATGGTCTTATGGGGCAAATTAATGCTAAAGGCTTCTGTTCAGTGTGCCATTTCTCTTAAGAGGATTTACAGGACGTGGAGGCTACATGTGCTGGAGGAAGTTGTAGGATGTATTTGAGATAAGGTGGAAAGCTACCATATAGCGTTAAGTGTTGCCATGGAAAAATGAGTAAAGTCGTATGGTGAAAAGAAAATACATCTGCCTGGGAAATTTGCCATAGCATGGGGAAAAAAATAAAAGTTGACTTTAACTAAAACAAGATCTAGTAGGGAAGCTGTTTAGGCCAATTTCAGATGCCATAACTTGGCTGCTTTCACTCCAGTACTGGCCAGTCCTGTCACATTACTATTCAAAATATTTTCAAGATTGCGGCTTGTTGAATTGAGTCCTGGAGTGCAGCCAGGTGGCCTGGATCAATGGGAAAGGGCAGCAGCACAAGAAGAAGAGTCATGGAGTAGGGGACAGAGATGGAATATGGCTCTCTGCCTGGGTGCCATCCATCTTGGGTGGAACAATGGAGCGGGACATATCTGCACCCTGGCCAAGATGTGTTTTGTCTCTCCCAGAGAGTCACAGGCCCTTTGCACGGTCTGCCAAACCAGCCTCACTCACTTGCATGTAACGTGGTGTTGTGCAGTATTGAACTGAAGAAGAACGCGTCTCCCCGTGCTTTGCATTGCTGTTGCACCTGGTTATAGGCACTAAAAAATAAATAAATCAGACCACCCCAAAGACAAATCCTCAATCATGGTGACTCGCACCATGTTCTGGAGGTCAGAACCCTCAAGTCATGGAAGGAGGTGCTGTTGTTCAGTGTTTGTCATTGAAAACTTCCTCTCTTTCCTCCACCAGGCACAAACAAAGGCTGTTGTTCATACGAAGCCTTTTTATAAAGGGTTCCTAGAAATGCACCAGTAGCTTGAGTTGCATTGGGAGATTCCTGAGGTAGGGGTGGAATTTAATGTGCTCGCTCTGATACATATACCAGTGAAAGCTTCCTGAAGCCTTTCAGTTCTTGTCCAGTGGCTTTTGAAGATCATACCGTATCATCTTTAAGGATGACAGGGCATGTCCGCATACAGCATACTGCCATGTACCAGAGGACTGAGAAAAAAGCAAATCTCTGCATCTTTCTAAAAATTCAAGAAGAGGTCAAGAAGTAGCTGTAATGGCTAGCTTTTTGTCAAGACAATGAGCAGGATGTTCCCTGAAAGATGCTCATTGAGTTTCACTTCCATCTTTACAGCATTGCATTTATTGTTGTTGGCCACGTCCAGTCTCTGTCCTGGTTAGGTACAGGGAAAGCTAAGTTACGTTCTGAAGATGTGGTAAGAATTTTGGAGGTACAAGTGCTTATTTCTTTCAAAATTGAATCTGAAGAGGTGTAGAAATAAAAGAATGAAGATACTAAGTATCAGCCCTTGTTTCTTCACTGGCAGATCCTGGTTATCTTCTCCGATATGTTTGCAATACATCTTAGCCAGCTGATGAAAGACTAGATCAGACCATCTGAGAAAATTGACCTTTAAAACTGAGCCTTTAACAAGAGAGTTTTTCTTCTGAATTTATTATGCTTTCTTCAAAGTATTATAACTTTATGAAGTAGGGGTTTGGGTTTTTTTTTTCCATTTTAGAGGCTACATAGCAGAATTGTAACCGAATTAATGGACATAACAGTACATAAAACTGAATGTTAAGGAAGCCATCATATACTAACCTGTAAGAAGTAAGAAAGCTGCTATGGTTTCTTCTCAGAGCTAGGAGATTCAGAGTTTTTCTCCACTGATTTTCTGTCCCTTGATTTCCTTACCTGTAAACCCGGTGTTAGAGGATATTTTGAGATACATAGGGATATAAGGGGAGGAAGGACTACACTTATCCTCAGGTTCAGTTCCCAGAATGGAAAAGATAACTAGTTTAGAGAAACCCATAGTACAGCTACTACACAACACAGGCTACAAACTGTGGTTTAGCAAATGAAGGATAAAACCTGTAGGTGAAGACTTCAAGCCACAGTTATAAGGTATTGCAGGAAGAGTAGGAGATGAGAAGGTGGGAAGGGCATCACCAATGTCCTAGGTTTCTGTGCTACTGGAGGACTGGTTGAATAAAAGTTGCAGGTGATGGAAGGAAAGAAGGAAACAGAGCATGTCCCATGCTATGGAGAGCTACAGGGTGTGCTAAGGGGATTTGACCTGGGTGGGAAGTTCCCTTCTATCTCTGAATCTGGGTATCAAGTGAATTTTGAGGAGGTTCCAGTCTTCCAGGAACTGAGAAATTGATACTGATAGAAGCTGCTACAGATCCCGCTTACATACTGTGTCTAACCACCTCTAAAGGAAGGCATCAGAGAAAGGCAGCTACACAAACCACAACCACCCCTTCACTTGGTGGTCGGTGAAGCTAAGTTACAAAAAACTTACCTACTGCAGGTGATCCTATAATGCAGTTTTTTAAATATATAATAGTGAACAGAAAGCAATCCAGTCTTCCAACCGTCCTTGAAAATACCAATGAATCAGTTACCCAAGGACTCGTACTGCAATTTAATTTAGATTAATTAATTAATCTATGATTTTTTAGACTGCTGTGATCCTTGAGTGACTGGTGAACTCTTAGTTGCTCCTCCTTTCTGTTTAGACTAAGCTCTTCAAGGCAGGGACTGTTTATGGCTGTCTGTGTGTGATACCCAGAAGACCTGTGCAGACCTCAGAAACTTGTAAGCGCTACTAGAATTCAATATTGGATGAAAAAAATGGCATTTTAAAATATTATTAAAGGAGTTTACAGGAAATAGTGATTTCTAGTCTTAGCAGCAGTTTTGTATGAATATATAGATTTTATTCCCTATACATTTAGCTTTGTCCTCCGGTAAATATTGCTGGAGAAGAGAATTCACTGATATTACTGCTTGCTTACTTGTGGCCTGAACTTATAATGCAGAGTCACAGTCTGGGTTTGTTTTTTTTTTCTTTTCTTCTTTTTTTCTTTGTCCTGACAGAAAGATTTCGGGATTTACTGCTTCTACATTCAAATCAAGATACAGAGATTCTGCCCATCTTTCAGCAGAGGCGCTATCCCAAGTAAGTAAGATTGTCTTCTTGGGAGAAATAAAATCTTTATCTATTTGCAGCGAGGGAGAGTGAAGCATTTATAGCACTGTACATGCTTTTGGTGTGAAGTCCTAAGGCGGAGCTGTCAGGGAGCCACACTTACACTGAGCTTTGCAGTCTTTCAGTGGTGTCAGGGAGAAGCAGATGTGCTTTGCAAGCGTGCCCAGCTGTCAGTGGGGAGGTGGTGGCGGAGTGCAGACATTAAGTTGCCTGGATCAGTGTCTGGTGGAGCTTTGTTTCACTTGACACTGTGTTGACGTAGGCAGATGTTTTGTCAGGCTAATCCCCACTCTTGTCTTGTGGGATTCCATCATTTATGGTGACAGATTCCCTTGGATTTTAACAGGCTTCCCTCTGGAAGCCTGCAAGCACTAGAAAACATTTTTTTTCTGCCCTTTTTAAGGATATATGTACAGGCAAACCAGAGGAGTAGTGTTGTGTGTTTAGGAGGTCTTGCATGTATTGAGTATCCTGGACAAAACCTCTTCTCCCAAGTGACATACGTGAATGAAACAATAAATGCTCCTTGTTACTATATTAGTTAAAAGAAACAGTCACTTTCAGCTAAGTCTTGAAAAGAGGCAGTGAAGAGGAAAGAAGAAGAAACAGTCCTCACATTAACCATGAGCAGAGTGAGCAATGAAAGAAGGCTACTGCAGGATGGACAGAGGGAGGAGAAGGAAGAAAGAATGTCTGGAGCCAATCCAGCAATGATGATGGAAATAAGCAAAGTTATTTCTTTTAGTTATTATTGTTAGCAGGTTCCTGAAATACATAAGAAGCCAGTGGAACTAAGTGTTAAATACAGCTCTTAAAATCCGATAAGATGAATTTTTTTAAGAGCAGGCAACAAATAGAGGGGCTGAGTGCTGAAAACCAGTCACCTCCTCACTGTGAATATCTGAAAATAAAAGCACTCAAGGGTGAAATCCTGATTCTGAAAATGGTGAAATTTTGCATTGACTTCAAGGGAGACAGGGTTTTATCCCCCTGAATTTATTGTTTTCATTATCTGTTGTCACTGTTTTACTGGAATACTATGGAGATAGAATATATGAAACTGTGAGAGGCACCTTATGTGGATGGACTGATCTACTTGTTTCACTAGGACTTCCATGAATTACTACTCTTCTCCTCACCCTTTGGAGCACTGGAACAGTTATTTTTCCATGGCAGTAGAATGCTTTGCTTGGCTTAGATGTTTTCACTTATGGTATGGACACTGTCAGACTGGTCTGAGAAACTAGTTTATCGTCCTTTCTCAAAGAACAGACTTGTTTCTATATAAATCATTCCTAAGGTGTCTGACTTTCCATTTCCTTACATTCAATTTATTGCTAGCATTCTTGGCAAGTACAGTCTACTAGCAATATTATACATTGTCAGATTCATGAGTGAATGAGTGCCTGTTGTCTTCTGTTCAATGGATGCTTCAGCTCTTTGAAGATTATACAACAAATAGCTTGTAGTATGGAGCTCTATTGCTGTTTGAAGTTATAGTGGCCTTGCATCACAAAATGATACATGTTTTCATTACTTGGCAAGATTGACTGATTCCTCTAATATAAAAAATCAGCCAAACTTTGGCACCTAACTGAAAGAGAAGTTTGCATATGTTCTTAAAAACAATACATTTCTGTTTATAGCATCATTAATTGGTGCAAATTTGCTTGCTTGTTACAGAAATGTATCATTTATTGTAATTCATTTAGAAACTGGTTGAAGACTATTGACATGTCCTAATTTCCCTCGGGGTTGTCTTTCAAGTGACATACTTGTGTTCAGCACTGTAGAAAACCTGTTCATCTTCATAATATATTTTGTCTTATTCCCACGTCATGTTTTTCCCTTCCCTGTGCTCATTTTCACTGAAAGGTCAGTTAGCAGAAATGAAGATAATGAACAGACAGATCTCATAAATCAGTGTCCCTTCATTCACTTCAGCTGAGCAATGGCTGGTTGTACTACATAAAGATCTGAGCAGTAAGGTCATTTTAATGAGACGTTGTCATGGGGCACAAGCTGGAGCTTGTAATGCTTAAGGAAATCCTAAGAATATGGAAGGTTAAAAAAAGAGAGAGAAATTTTAGTAATGACTTAGCTGAATAGCTTGACTAAGCAGGGCTTCATAGGTAGAAAGGACAAAAGTTTGCATGTATTTAAGAGACATATATCCAAAGGAAGGAGACTGGAAAGGAAGATGTTCAGCGTCTCTCAGGATATTCAGAGTCATAATAATAAATATTAAAGGCTAAATGAGCAAACTACAGTCCGTTAGTTTTTGAAACACAGAAGCCTCGATGTTCTGGCTTGAATTATATTCTTATACATTTGTTTTGTTATATTAAGACCTGAACTCCTTCCCATGGAACAGCAGGATAATCTTGGGTACGTGCTTGTTCTCGGAGATGTCGTCTGTGTGCTGGAATGGCTGGAAGAAGTGTTCTAGAATATACATGCACATTGTTCTGGATTTGCTGGGGTAAATGTGTCAAAGAAACATGCTTTGCACTCCTGGTTGATGAAGGGAGAAATGCAGGATCCTTTCATGGTCCTTGTGTTTGCCTGAGTTTATTCTGCTGGTCTTGGCTTAGCCAAGGAGCAAATACCTACTCTGGCATGTGGAGGAGATTATAGAGGGGCCTTAGCTTACAAAGATTAAGGCTTGTAAAGCCACACAGCACATCACCATGCTTCCTTGACTTATCACTGTGTGTCCGCAAGTAGCGTTGCATCATGAGCACTGGTTCTCATCATGGCCTATGGGCTGAGATGCAGTACTATGCCAGAACATGGGTACAGCATCCATCCAGTCAGCCCAACCTGCTGTATGCATCCTCTCACTTTTCTTTACAAGGTTGCAGAGCAGAAGGAGCTTGGCTTTATCTTATGCTTCACTCACATGACAATGTAACTGTGTCTTGGAAAAATTACGGAATATGGAATTATGTTCTCCCATAAATGCCTACAGTAGAGTTTCTTAATAAAACATATTGCACTGCACGTAGTTACAGGTTACTGAACTAGCAAGACCAGTCTAATCCAGGCAAGTCTTTTTGATCCCTCAAGTGACTGTCAAAGGATGAAATGCATGGTTCAGAAATCAGACATCGCTAGACCCTCCTCATCCACCTCAGCAGGAAACCCACCCATCCACAGAGAGAAATATTTTGAGGAGAAAATCTGTCTCGTAGCTGACATGAAGCCATCGTCATGTCCGTGAGGATTCGCATTCCTGAAACTGAGAATAAACCTGCAGCTGTGGGCAGGCGAACGGGCTGGGGCGCATAGCAGCCTCCGAGCGTACCCCCCCGGGAAGAGCCTCCGCACGCAAACCACATCACAGACATACTTGCAACTTGTTCCTTCTCTCCCTCACTCCATGGGCGTGCTGAAGTCACCGAGGTGAGTTACACCAACACGATCAGGCCTGTCAACAAACTAAACTTGTTGCAATGAGTCTTATCCCAACTCGTCACTTTGACAATGAGCATTAGGTTTCCTAAACCTCTTAAAAACCTTTACAGAGTTTCACTCTGACCACATATCTGCAGGAGTTTTCCTCACATTGGTTTCAAGCTCATGCTTCGCCATGAGATTCCTACTGTTTTATCACATGGATTCAGCCGTAAAATGCAAGAACTGCTGAAGTGCTGACACAGGCTATAGAGGATTGCTCCTGAAGAAGACACTATTATGGTCATTAATTGGGCTGTAGGGGTCAGCATGTGACAGGGTGGTTGGTGCTAGCAGCGGTGGCCTAGATCGTTCTGTCCCACCAGGGTCTTTTGCTCTTTTCCTGCTGACTCCACTCTCCTCCTGACTGCCTGTGCTGTGTGTGCAAGGGAAGGATGTGCAATTGCCTTGCAACACTAGAGAGAAGTGTCTCTTGTAGCTGGGCCTGATAATGTCAAAAGAAAAAAAAAAACACAGAAGAACGGAATAATAAGGGAAGTGATAAAAGAAGTATGAGAGTGAGGAATGAGGTTGGTGGGTGAAAAAGGCAGGAGAGAGGCTGACACTGCACAAAACAGCGCTTGAGAGGGTTGTGCCAGAAATGCTACTGGCGTTACAGCTTTTTTTAGCAAATTTCTCTGTATACAAGTGACTTGAGAGATCAGCTGTACTTTATATTTTCAAGATATTGCTGAAATCCTCAAATACATATGTGGGTTTTTTAGAGGGATTATTTGCTTCTTTTTTTTCCCTCTTTAGAAATATTTGCAGTCTTCATTCTTACCTTCTGTGGGTTTGGTGGAAAAATTATTCGATGATTCACAGATTTTAAGAACAGAAGGAGCTGTTATGTTCCAGCTAATTTGAGTCCCTTCTTAACATAAGCCATAGAGCATTACCCAATAATCCCTGCAGCAAGCTTCTGGTTCAACCGGAGCATGAATTTAGAAAGACATCCAGTCTTTAAATTGAGATATTAAAAACTGGAAAATTCACAAGCCTTTAGATCAGCTTGTTTCAACTGTTAATTACTTCATGTATGTATAACATTAATTTCTTTAACTTCAGTTTCCAGTCTCTGCCTTCTCACTATACCATTTTCTGCTAAACAACAAATCCTGTACCATCTGAAATGATACCTCCATACAAGAGGTTGGAGGTAATTTTAAAACATATCCTTCTCTTGGACAAATTAAATAAAAAAAATTTTCGTCCAGGGTAAGGCTTACTTAAAAGGTCTCTAATAATTTGTTTTCTCTTTTTAAAACCTTTCCAAAGTTTGGGGTTTTTGTTTTGGTTTTTTTTGTTTTTTTTTTTTTTTTTTTTAAACATGGGCAGGAATTAAGAAAGTATTTTGGTAACTCTTTTCATAATGTGCACATAAATAACAGCACTTCTTTGTAGTCAAATAGTGTAGGGAGACAATGTAAATTGAGCACTATCTTATTATTTAAATGCAGTGACAAACTGTTGAACTTTGGAGAAAAAAGTGAACTTAGAACCTAGTAGGTGTAATGAAATAACAGAGTATTCCAAATACATGTACTTTCCATCTGTCATAAACTTACAAACCTTTCTTTGGCATATATTCTTAGTAAATTAAGGTAGACTTCTTGTGAATGCACAAAAATATTGGTCATTTTCATGTCACAAAAAACCAGAAAATACAGGATCCTGATTTTTATATATATATGTATCTTCAAGTATATATTTTTGAAGGTCATCTTTGAAAAGCTGCTGAAAGTTTCAGCTCAAACAAAGCCGAATGGTGTTATTCAATTCTCATTGTGGAGTAGTCTAGACAAATAGGCGGCAGAAAGTTAGTGCCCTAAACTATTGTGCCATCTGGTTCCCAATTGCTACTCATTTTAATGATAATGGATCTGTAATGGATCCATGCCAATTTACTACAACTTGAGAACCAAGCCAAGAAACTGATAATATTTCATAAATAATACCCCAGTGTCGCGATTGAGTGGTTTGGAGGCCGCTTAAAGAATCACCGTCAAAAGTATTAGCAAAAAGTTATTTTAATAGAAATTTATAAAATTGCGACAACAGAATTCGATGGCAAGGTTCACTCCATTACTTATTACATGGATTAAGCATACAAAGGAAAATCATGTTAGAATTGAATTGGAATGATTTATACAGAGGCTGAGGACAAAAAGGGTAAGGGAGACCCACCCGTTGAGTCACAAGGTTCAGAGAAGACCCGGCTGGATCCAATCTTAGTCTCAGACTTGGACAATGGTTTGTGTCTAATACAAAAGGGATAAGGAGACACTCCCGTTGAGTCACGAGGTTCAGAGTAGACCCCCTTGCTTTCTAAACTCCTTCTCAGAGAGGAATCTAGGTGCGGCTGGATCTACCCCTAGTCTCAGACCTGGTCAATGGTTTATGTCTAAGGGATTATAGGTGTTTAGCAGCAACCTAAAGTTCATTCACAGTTTTAAGCTGGATCACAAGATTTTAGCAGCACTTATATCATTGACTAATTTAACATTTACAAAGTGAGTTAATAAGGTCTACTACAATCACGACAGTGACTTAATTACAGATTATGCTTACTATTGGTTATCTAAATCAATTCACACACACACACACAAGGGTCCAAAGCAAGATAAAGGTACCTGTTAAAAATTCCCTCAAGTCCCATGAAATACTCACATTAAATGTCTTGGCATTTCTCAACAGGCGAAGGGTTGAGCCCCGAGGAGTGTCTCGGCCGAGGAGTGTTTCAGCCCAGGTCCCGATGGTCCTTGAAATATCACAAACTCGAGAGTTTGCAAACTCTGAGAGGCGTCCCACTCAGAGGGAGATTCTGGGCGCAGCCTGCTGCGGTCCAGGAGAGCTCAAAGGGTCACACTTGGGACCGCTGTTTATAGGTTCACAAGATGATTGACTTCAGTCATCAGTAAATTTCCATCCTGGTCACAATCCGGAATGATCCAGGATAGTAACAATGGTATTGTTCCATAGTAACAATGGTACCGTTCCACTTGAGCTACGATCCAGGTAGGGAATGTTTCAAGGCTGTCAGGGATGATGAATTATTCCCGCTCTCATTCCCTACCTTGGCCAGGCAGCAGGAGTTCCTGGTACGGTCAGTGCCGCTCCGCACCTTAGCCACGCAAGAGTGCCTGGTACGGTCAAGGGACGCTTCACCGCCCAACTCATTACACAAAGGCTAAGGCCTAACGGGGGTTTCTGAGACCATAGAGTGGTCTGGGGAGGCGGGGGGAAATGCACCACCACACCCAGGAATAAAACTTGTATCTTATTTGTAACTGTCTTAAGAATGTTTTTCCTTTTAGAGAAAAATAATTTGTGTCTAACTGGAGAAAGTAGCGAGTTGTGACTTCTGGAAGTGACGATGCTCAGAGAGTGCATCCGCTGAGATTCCCCCTGAATCCCAGATTTAAGCACGCACAAGAGTAGCTAGCGGGATCGTGGCCTAGAAACCCAATTCAGTTTGCATTAGAAAGAAAAGCAGCGTCTTCCTTGGTGTTCAACAGGGGGAAAAGTCATGACCTATGCGTTCATCACTCAGTCTTCATTGTAAGGCAAAGAGATTTTTAGTTTTAAAAAGAGGTGGGGAACTTTCACGGAGTGATTTTCTATAAAAGGCTTTCTGTGAAGTGCTTTACAAAAGATGTTCTCTTGTTACGGAGGAGAAACTGAGGCATGGGACTTTGATGTGAGTTACCACTGTCACCCAGGAACAACTATCCTGGGGATGAGGCCAGAAATAGAAATCGGGTCTTCCGCAGTCCTTTCAGTTGTGTGCAAGTGGCTCTCTCATCTAAAATAACATCTATCCTGTTTTCCACTGCAAAAAACACGTGGCCTGCCCATATTGCTGAAATCAGATGGGAAAGTGCCAAGTGAAGGAGCCTTTCAGAAGCGCCCACACAAACACTTCAAATGCTTTGTGTAGCATTGTACATTAAGCATGAAAATTACTATTTTTGAAGTGCTCCAAGATTTATTTCAAAATGTGGACTAGAAGCTAACTGTCTCGCCAGCAACACTGAGCCCTCAGAAAACCTGAGTCTCAGAGAATTTCTATTACTTGATAAAAAGAGATACCTGCTTAAGGAATCTGTAATGACATTTAAAAGAAACTCAAGAGGTTTATAGGGAAGAATGTTTATATGGTTTTTTAGTGGTTTGGGATTTTGTCTCTTATTTTTCATCCTTTTTTTTTTTTATTTAATATGACTTGCAGTGGTATCAGGTTATCCTGTAGAGTTTGCAGACCAGTGCACGGTTGAGCTCCATGGCAATAAAACCTACACTATAAGAAAAGGGCATTTTCCTGTCATTTGGGATTTTTACCAAATGGTAAGAACAACAGTGGCAATGGGGTAGAGGCTGGTAGCTGTTTGTAAAAAAACAACAATCATGTTATAGGAGTCATCATGTCACTAAAAATGCAAGTATTGGATCTAGATTTTGTTGAAAGCCTAATGAAGATGGGAAGAACGAGGACAGCAATTCATACTGTGCACTACCTGTTTGGGCTCAGATCCTACCTTTGTAGGACTCATGTGGACACATCCACATAATATCAAACAAGGCCAAGTCAGTATCTTGAAATATTTAGGACTGCACATTAAACTCAAATGTGGGTCATAAATTCCTCGAAACAGAGGCTATATTTGTTTAGAGTATCAGTACAATGCCCCAGTGACTTCTAGTGCAAAATAAAGACACTTTTGTTCTGTTTCCAAAGGCCTTGAGTTTAAGTACTGACAACACAGAGTGAACCAGTCCCCTTAAAGTCGAGGGGAATTTTGCTGCTAACTTCAACAGGGCTCAACTGAAATCTAAGTAACTTTGAAGAAACAAGTACAAATCTTTCAGATGTAGAGAGATGTAGGGAAAAACTTGTATCCTCTGGGAGATTTGTGCAGCAACATACATGCAAAATTGAAGCTCCGTGTGCATATATATTCTCTTTTAAGTACCAAGCAATCTAGAATGCAAGTATAACTTAGCTCTGTTTATCATACCATAGTTGTGGCTCATTAGCAGTCATGAACTGTTTTATGCAAAACATTGCAATGCTCCCGATTGCGAAGGGGAAAGGGCTGACTGAAAATAAAAGATGCCTAAACCTTTCAAAATATTTGGGAGATGAAATCATTGCTTTGTTCAAAGTGAATGGTATAAGTCAAAACATTACAGCTGGTTTTCATTCTGCCGTTTGGGAGCATGAGCATGGTTCTTGATAAAGCCTGTTGATTTAATTGATATATACCTGCCTACTACTGAGCAGCAGTGTGAGACTGTGGGGAAATACCTGCCACCACATGTCTTGAAGGATGTTTTTTTAAACAGCTCAAACAGAAGTTATAGTAGTGTGATGCAGAAGTTATTAGTGAAGTTCTTTGATTCATTATGCAAGAGAGAGTTACAATTCTCCCTTCTGGCCTTATATCCAGTTTTAATACAGTTTTTAAAATAATGGCTTATATTAGTTTAAAAAATAGTTTCACAATTACCATAGTTACAGAAAACCAAGCACCAGGCTCTTGAAAAAGAAAAACAAGTGCTAAAGAGTTGTGGTTGTTGACAATAGTGACTTCCTCCTTGATTCTATGGATAAAAGGGAACAGCATCATTCATTCACTCCTATACGCCTACCTGCACGTTAGCAATTTAATTTTTGGCTCCATGCTTTCAGTGTGGGACCTCGGAGGCTGTTTTCTTTCATAGAACCTGTTAAAGGAGGCAGCATCTTTTCTTGGTGTTTTGTTAGTGAGTCTTGGTGAAAAAGGGAGAAAAGAAAGATTCCAGCTATAATAAAGGGGAAAATGGACAATATTATGCCCCTAAACACGTGAAAGAAATGGGGAGAGAAAAAGGAGTTGCCTACCATGTCTTCCTTTATATTTCATGTAAGACATAAGCAAAAACTATATTTCCTGGTCTCTAAGGAGGGCAGAAATCTAGCAACACTCATTGCTATTCTGGCCCTTCCCCAAACAAGGTTTGAAGAAGCAGGAAAACTGTTAGATAAACGTGTGGGCTGTACCACAAGTCCTTCTTCATGCCGTTTAATACCTCAGAAAACAGCATACACTGCTGCTGCCCCTGGGGTAGCAGAGCAAGCGTATGCTCTGTGTAAGAGCAGAGGGGAGCACGAACCTTCAAGCCAAAGGAGACAGTTATGATGTTCTAGTTTTGCATAAAATGGGCAAGGATGGCTTGTTCTCATCAGGACATGAGCCTAGATTTCAGTTTTAGCAACCTTTTGGTGGGTGGCACTGGTGGAGTGGATCAATTCTGAGTGCCAGACTCTTTAGTATATATGAGGGAGACACTTCACATTTCTTTTTCATGCAACAAGTTGGGCTTTAAGCTCTTGGTGATAATCAGGGGCAGCAAGAGGCCCATGTTTATCTAGCAGCCATCCCCTATCTCTTCTAAGAAATGGATAGGAGATCTGGGCTGTGGGATGCCAACTGGACCACCCTGAATCGAGCATCCCCAAGTAAACATGTACGTCAACCACATTTCATGGAGGAAGATGTCTCAGCATCTAGGCTAGAACATAGCTCAGAAGTAACAATCAAGTCTTAAAAACTGGCAGTGGTAGAAAATCTATCTCATCCTATAGTATGTTATTCCAGCTGTTAATTATCATCAATCATGGGGACGGGAGTTGGCTGCTGGGAGATTGTACCCAGTGGCCCAAGCCTAGCCCCAAGGGAAGTTCTTCTACGACCACGTCAAGTGGTTTGTAAGAATCACAAGCGCTTTTGAACAGCCAGACAGCTAGCAGCTGGAAAACATTGTTAGCAGCTGCAGAACAGCAATGGCCCATGATATTAGCTGCCAAATCCTTTCTGAGTGTTGCCTAATCAGCTAGCTGAGGCTGTTCATGAGCAGAATTGGAGACTAAAGTAGATAAGTCCTAACACAAAAGCTGTTTGAATAGAAGATATGTACTGAGTTGTTGGATGGCAAAGATAAATTGGGTGATATTCAGAGTTCCTGGTTGTTTTTTAATAGAAGAATTTTGTGGGTTACAGATTTGTCAGAAAATTACCAGTCTAAGCATCTGCACCTAAAGTGAGGCATTACATGTGCCGAGTGAGGTGACTAGCAATGCTTTTCCTTGGTATGATGAATGTAGTGACATTTTTTCTCCCCCCAAAGCAATGACAGAAGCTGTGTTATAGGCACCAACCAGAAAGAAAAGATACTAAAATCATTTGCTTTAGAGCCTAATAGCTTTCATGTAACACTTTGCTTTATGACTTAATTAGCTATTGCTGTCAAGGTATCTTTGTAATACGAGGTTTAAATTAAGTTTGTGTACGGCTGAAACTCATTTAGAACCAAACTCTGAAAGGAACTTTCCTCATTCCTCTGGGAGCTTGTATAAAGCAAAATTGCTGCATACTCCAAAAAAACCACATGGGAGCAGGGTCAATCCTCCTACCCCAAATCCACTTGACCAGTATGGAAACAGTAACCTATACTACAACCTATACAGTTGTCAGTGTAAGTGTTCTCTGTATCCTCTCTTGGTTTCAAAAAGTACTCAAAAGTGTGTAAACGAAAGCCACATTCCTGAACAGTTCTCAGGACTGGGGTCTTGCTTTCCTCTGTATGGTGCATCGTGATGTTACCTAAGGATATTATAGCTTTGTATTTTCCCTCACTGTATACCATGTCTTTACAGCATAAAATAGTTTTTTAGATACATTACTGTTGGTGATTTCTAATATTGGAATGTCTAAGGTATAATTAATTCCTCTTTTAGACAAATCACCATAAAAGATTGAATTTCTTTATTATATTGATTTCCCTCTGCTAAACCAATTCTGAAGGTCTTAAAATAGATTAAATTGTCCTTTTTTGCATGGATAGCTGAAGTTTCCTAAACAATATTTGAAATGCAGGCATTTATTTCCAGTGTTTTCTCCAAAATAAAGGTATTTGCATCCCCTCAAAAATCTCAAAAGACTTTGAAAGCTATTTGTAGGGGTTTTTTTGTGCCATACTTTTTGTGTTATGAGGGAAAGTAGAGCAATGGAAGTGGTCAGTGACAATTTCTCCATCACATGGTACTAATACCAGAGCAAGGCCAAAGAAATGGTGGCAGAATTGGGCCATTTATTTTCTTGTGCTTCATCCCCAGATGTATTTTCAACTTGGATGAGGCAAATCATGTAGATGTAACGTTATCTTGTGAAGGTGTCATAAACCTGGTGTACTGGGCTTTTGTGCACTGTGAAAATGAAACTCTGTGATCTTAAGAATATACCAAGAGTATCTCCTGCCACTGCAGTTTTCAAGGGAAGCAGTTCTAGGATTTCAGCTAATCGCTCCATCAGTAAGAGTTTGAAGTGCGTTGGAGAGATCCCACTCACTTGGCTCAAATCTAGGAAACTGGCACTTCGTTCAAGCTGGTTTAAGATAAAATCTGGCAGAGTTGTGAACTGAAATCAGGCTTTCCATAAATTTTTAGTATAAGCTGCAAGAAAGACTAGAAAGTACCAAAATCCATTAGTTAGGGCGATGCACTAGGCAATTCAGTTGCTGTGCCAGCATTTCTGAGTGGGAAGGGCAGGGGCTGCCRTCCTGAAGGATCACAGCTGATATGATGAGTGTAAAAGCCATTGGTTACATGTTTCAGTTCTGTCCAAGTGAAATGCTATGCTGCTTTCCCTCCAGAAAGAGCAAACTTTGTGAAGGACAATCATTACATGCCAGCCTCTCCATTGACCCTGTTTTGTTTCAAGGAGACGACATGAAATTTTGCTTCAGCTCACATATGTCAAACTTGCTGGTGAACTGAAGAAAAAGAAAAAACTCTAATATAACTTTGGTTTTTGAACAACTTGAAAGGGAGCAGTGGTGCTCATATTTTGTGGTCTGATGGGGAGGATGGAAGGAGGGAGGGAAGGAGAGCAGGGAGGACGAAAAGACAGATGTAGCTTTCTGTTTTGTGCACAGTCCACACATTACATGGAGAAAGTTACCTTAATTCAGAAGAACAGGTTTACCTTAATGGGATCAGCAGAGCAAAATAAAATGAGGCTGTTCAGCTGCGTAGGGCTCTTATTGTAATGAGAGCCTCTGGGCACTGCTCTTCTGTGACAGGCAAGTGATGCTGGTATTGACAGACAACTTGAGCTCCTTCTGTCCTGTGTTGGGGAAGAGAGTTTAAGGAATGTCTTGCTAATTTATTTGGGATTGCTGTGTCCCCAGGAGAAAACAGGCTGTGAGTTTGGTGTCTCYAAGGCTTCTTTCACCCATGGTGCCATTAGCATGCACTTGAGCATCTAATTCCAAGCTCTAAGTGCAGCAGAAGGGCTTTCCCCTGGAGCTCAGCGCTTGCTTCCCTGTTTCAGAGTCAGCACAAGCAGCACTTCTGAGGTGGGGAATTTCTCTAGCTTTCCCTGCCCCATCTGCAGCAGTACTTTGCTGTTTGAATGCATTTTTTGTGTGTGTCTATATACATCTTGCCTGCATGTTATTAGATGGCAGTAACTAGCTGTGTAGTGGTTGATGGTTAACTTTTCTTTTTCTAGGTGCAGATTTGCACTACAATTAAGAAATGCCCTTTAAGGGATTGGTGCAAACAGTGGTTATCAAAATTTGGGCTGGCTCTCTCAAGTCATTTGATAGCAAAATAGAGCAGGTTGGCTGCAAGCAACTCTAAAGAGCATCACTGGAGCTTAAGAAAGCCATTTATCTCTGCATTGGCTATGCCAGCTATACATGGTTAGATGAACCCTCCTCACTGAATTAATTTTGTTGTTAGTTATTTGGCCCTGCACTCAGATTCTGGCACCAGTGAATAGCATCTGCACCGTGTGGAAATGTTTTGGCAATTAAGAGCCAATTAAATTTGGCCTGTTCCCCTGTTCCATCCTGCTTATGATGTCCAAGGAGAAGACTCATGAGTGAAATATTTACCATTTATTAAAAAAAAAAAAAAGGGTGTCTTGATTTTCTGAGTCTGGGGGTCTGTTTTTCTCTGCACTTGAAGGTCCCTTGGAGGATGAAAGTTCAAGGGACATTGCACCATAGAACTTGTTCACAGAAGAATAATGTATCAAAAGTGCTTCTAAATCATGGTTTGGTTTTATTATCATTGGGTCACTGGTGGTAAAAAAACCCTGTGCATGCAAGTATTTGAACACTGTCATGTAAGGTTAACCAAACTGATGAAATAGAATTAACAAGGAAATAACAGGGCTGGTGCCTTTATCCACAGTCATCTTTACCCTTTCTTTCACTTGTTTGTCTTGGCAAGACTTCTCCAATGAGATATGAAGCTATTGCTTACCCTTTTTTAAACTGTGTRTTAGTCAGGTCTGCAGATAAAAGCCATCAGTTAGACAGATGAAACCGTAAAACAATGAATCTCTAGAAACACTCCTTTGTGTAATGTTGTCCTTCCTTTCCTTTTATTTGCTCATTAAGGACTGTAATCCATATATTGATGGGGTTTTTGACCACCATTATAGATGTATCTATGGGCCTCACAGCCTTTTAATGAAGTCATTGTTGCAATGCTCTTCTCTGTTTCAGAAATACAACTATTCCTGTGTAACAGGTAGATGGTGTCAAACTGACTTGCCCAAGTTCTCCTAAGGAAGGTATGGCAGAGAGCGGGTTGGATCCCAGCACAGCACCTGAGCTGCTGCATTTATCCTTCCTCTTTGTGCTCTTTGTAAAGTTCCTACTCCAAGGGAGAAAGTACCTTTTGATTAGGGACCTTTGGGCACTTTCACAATAGATGTAGCAGTGATAACAGTAGAAACATGTGGTGGTGGTTTAGCAAATGGTTGATGAATGCAGCCATTAGAAAAAACATAAATGCAGGTTCAGAATCTCAGAAAGGAACAACCAGAAAGTATTCACCTGTCAGTCCAATATTTACTTTACAGTTTGTTTAAATTACAAATGTTAAGGGAACCCTTAAACAGAAGGAAAGTAAATGTTAGGTGGGACACCTAAACCACAGATCACAGCTGGTGGATACAGAGTGAGCTCTTAAAAAAAATGAGGTTTTGTAGATACACAAAACCTAGAGAACTGGGATTTCATCCTTTGTGTACTGCCCATGTCCTGCTGTGGGTACTTGCAAATATAGGTACCACACAGCAGGATAAATAGTAAAAAGTAGACTTGGTATATATATCCACTTGTATAGTGGATACCTGCTTGACAATATACCTTTCAGTCCTGTAGAACTAAAGCCTGGTATCGTGGAATTCAGTGGCATTTTTGCCATTTGATTTGTCCTGGAATCACATWTTTTTTTTTTTTCCATAGAGAATTTAGCAAAGTATTGTCTAAATAAGAATACAGCACAGTGTATTAAAAAGAAAAAAAGAAAAAATGAAAAAGTCAGTGCTGACAGGTGGCAAGCAGCAAATAGTTCTTAAGCAGACAGTTTTAAAAGGGGTGAGGTATCAAATATGCAGTAATTCATCTTGGAACTTGTTCTTTTCAATATATCAAGTAATGAATGACAAGGAGGGAGATGTAAACACCAAGTTAATTAAATCCTCCAATGACATTGGGTCAGAGAGGATAGTATATTTCAGAACAGATGGATGGAAATTTCTGAATGATCTGGCAAATTTCAGGAGGTGGGTGGAAGAAAAGGAAGATGAGTTGGAATAGGCAGAAATGTCAGACGGTTCACCAAGAGAGAAATTATCATCGTCAAAGAAGAAACAGTGACATGGGGTGGGGGAAATGTTCAGATCATACTTAGCACTTTATAACAGCCTCTTGTCTGCATGTATCAGAGTATTAAACCTATTAAATTAAGCATTCCCAATCTTGTGGAGGGGAGGCCTGTTGCTACCTGGTTTCACCAAAAGGAAAAGCATAGCGGAGGATGTAAATGACATTCTGGAAATGACAGTGGATCAGCATGAGGGAGATGGGATTAAAAGGCCGGACTTCTCTTCCTCTCTGACCATTTAAACTGGCATTTAAGGTCAGACCTGAGGCACAGTCCTGTGATCTGCATTTCACAATGACAGTGAACATGACAGGGATCAGCTTGACCAGCGTGGATCTGCAGGATGCTGATTTTAAGCAAGAAGTCTCATGAGTCAAGATTTGCCATGTCTCTCTAGAATCACAAGACCAGTCACACACGGCGTGGTTTCTCTGTATATACACAGAGCAACTTCAGGGGGCCTGGTCAATAGGAGCTGGTATTGGACCTACAGGAAAAGCCCTTTTGGCTTAGACCCTGACTCTGTGCCAGATGTAYTCTGCTGTGATGTCCAGCCCCTGTTCTCTTCAGTGCCTTACAGTCACCTTGCCCTACAGCAGTGTTTCGCACCCAGTAGGTTGTAACCCTCAGGATTTTTATGAAAAGTAATGGTGGGAAGGGTTATGAGAGGAATTATGTATTTGAAGTACGTAAACACTAGTCCCCTCTCTCTCTGTCTCTCACCAAGTCACTTGCTCATCTGTCTTGTTCGGGGTCACCTGTTCTCTCTCAGCTTCTTAAACCTCATAGCAGTGCTAAAAATAAGACTTTCTCTGTTATCATGGATACTCTTACAGCACGTAGAAAGGTAAGAGCTTGAAGGAATTTAAAAATTCAAGGGATGAAAAATTCTTTATTTTGAATAACCCARGAGGCCAGAGGGCTGTACAGAGGCATCTTTGTATGTCTGGAAAGGTAGTAATAATGACACTACCACCTATGAATAATGATGCCATTATATAGAGCCTTGGCAGGACTGAAATTGGAACAGTGCAGACAATAATGGGCTGTTCACTCTAAAAAACAGAACTTGAAATCAGAAGTTGGAGCATATTCAGAGAAAAACAATGAAGAGGTCAAGATGATCAGGGCTGGATTGAGCTCATCTATGATGTAATGCAGTATATTCTCTGGTAGCTTGATAAGCTTCTGCCTGTGAATCTATATGCAGACTCATCTGTAGGCTTATGTTGACTACAGAAATTCCTTCTCCAAGTTGGATGATCTCATCCTTAATCTGCCATTTTACTGCAACTACGTATGGTTTACTCTAGCATTCAGCAGGTGTTCTTTCTTTCCATTTTGGCCTTGCCAGTTTTCTATACCCCTTTCCAGATAAAAGGCTGTCTGCCTAAGGAAGGGCGTTTGTCTGACCATCACTGAACATCTGGAAGCCATTTGAAGTTGCCTTCTCATTGTCTTGCAGACGTCACTCCTCAACTGTCTGAGCAATTTTTAGATAATTTCTTTCTAGGCTTCCTGGCAGCTAAGTTCAAGCAAAGATATTTTACAAACCCCCAAACCAGTAATTATTTGCTTCACGAAGCTACCCTGAAGGGAACCTACTCCTATAAGCACATTCACTGGCCGGTATAGGATGTGAGGCTCATGGAGAGCATCTTTCCTTAAAGGAAGTGTAGCTGTGAGAGACGTTTCCTTACAAAGAGAGTTTTCCATAGAAAAGATAGGCTTGTGACTGGACTAAGTCACTTTGGTTACCCAAACGTACACCTTAAGACAGAAAAGAGTCAGCAATGAGATGTGGCAAATTTTTCTTGAGGGTTTATTACATTTTAGGTAGCATATYTGTGCTTAGGTTTATTATCTATTGAGGATCCCATTTTATTGCAGGATTGACTGCTTCAGTCCAACTGCAGAATTTGTTGTGCAATTTGTCATTCTTTGTTTTTTTCTTCTTATTCTCTTCATTTTGAATTCTTCATCTCTACTTAGTCTAGTCCAAAGAGCCCGCAAGGGCTGCCTTTGGAGCGTATCGTGATATGCCTGGCCTTGTCTTCAGATTGATCTGCTGCCAGCTACATCTTCCAGCACTCKAGTCAGCTTCTTCTCTCCTCCCCTTTTGTTTCTGTGGATACCTAGCTAGGATTTTAATTTCTGCGCTTGCCATCCTTGGGATTTGTCAGCAGGTGCCAACTTTTCTTTCCCCAGCCCTAAGGTCCTTTGGAGCTTGACCGGGAAAGCCTGCTGGCAGTGTGGATGTCTAGTTAGAGTGGTTGTCATCTTTTCCCRGTCTACTCTATCAAAAACAGTATTTTGACCTTTGGTATAATATGCCCCTGAGTATATTTATAAGTGCAAAGCAGCTGCCAGGGGTGGGGGACTACTACATCTCATATATGTACTAACTGTCAGGCTTTCCCGAATCCTAAACTCCCATGTAGACTTTTTACTTAATTTGAAAATACCCAAACCCTGGCTGAGGGAACTGCATTAGACCTCCAGTGCTGGTTAATATGTAATAATTAGAGGTGTGAACAACTTGAAATCTGCAATCCAGTTGCATCTGTATGCTTCAATTGCTTCAGGTTTCCCATAGTACCCTGAGGTACTGATGCTGCAGGTATTTCCACTGACATGGGGACGTGGGATAATCTGTCTTAGTGAGTATAATTTACCACGTGAGGAAGAGGGCTCAGTGCTAATATCAGCACTGCTTGTGAGAAGGACCCATGCCATATGCTAGATGGCAACTCTGAGATGACCACCAAAGGGAACAGTACAGGCAAGAAAAAGCTTCCTGTAAATATTGAAAGAGACAAAAGGTCAAATATGGAAGTGGATTACTCTAAAGCAGAAATATGGTTTGCAGTGAGATGTACAGATAACTACTGTGCCAGTGAATGAGTTGTGGAGAAACATGGCCAACACGCTCAACCCACTTGTAGTTGTTGATCTGYAGCATTTCATCACTTAATGATGTAACAAACCAAATTTTCAAAAGGTGAGTTACAATAGGTGGTGCAGTCATTCCAAATACTCTTCTTTTACTTTATTAGCTGAGGCAAAATTGGTAGGAGACAAGTTTATAGTGAAGCAAGGCACTTCACAAAATAGGTACTGTAATTGGTAAGGAAATAAGTGGAAAATTAGTTTTCTTGTTATAATAAAATTAAATCATGTGTGATCTTTAATCAAAGGAATACATTTTGGAAACATTTTATAAAAATGACAGTAAAAAGGCTGCCATGGAGAAGATTTAATACAACATTAATTAAGAATATTGACCCAAGAACTTGATACAGAAAGTACATGTACTTCCAGAGAACAAAGTTGTCTGAATACATAATTATACTAGATTGTAGTTCTCATAGTGGTTTTACAGACCTTTTTAATGAAATGAATGGTCTAAACTGTTGCTTCTCTCCTATGACAGTCAGCAATAAGTAATAAGAAATATGGGCTCTCCATAAATATTTTAGGCAATATTTAGACAGTTTTATTCAATTCTGAGGAAAATGAACTTGGTCTGAGAGATTACCTTCAGATTGCTCTAGGAGTTCTGAACAGGGAAGAGCCATGCTTACAAGGGTGTCCATCAGTTGTGCAAGTCTGTTTTCTGTTGCCTTCAGTGGAAGTTCTATCTCTATGCTTTTTTGAAATTTTCATTCATAGTTATGAGGTTCTTTTCTCCTCTCCCACCATCCTCCTCACTCCTCTGTTACAAGTCCAACTCCCCACAGGTCATTGTACAACTTTTGCTGCTGTAGTGTTCCAGCCTACTCCAGTGGGATCTTCTTCTTGAACCTGCACTGTGTCTCATAGAAAACCATGGATCTCAGTTTAGGGTTTACAGAAGGAGCCTTATCCATGAAAATGCAGGTGTCTGTTCTGCTTTTCCACTTTCTTGCCCTTGTCGTCATGCCTTCAACATATTTTCTCTTGCTAAGGATGTTGCAGAAATGGAAATTCTTCTTCAGTCATCTCTGGGCCCTTGAGAGTATAATAAGCTGAAGAATGGGTGATTTTGTTTTGTTTTGCCCAGCCAGGGAGAAATAAATGGAACTGAGATGTACTAAAACCAATGGCTTTTCTAGAATTTTAAAAATAATGATAATTCGCTATGTTTCTATGACAAGAAAATCTGATGCTTATTGATTCTATAGGGTTTTGAGCCATCTACGTTGTTATAATTGGATGTTTCACCAGTTGATAAAGGAAGCAACTTCTGTAGAAGAGAGAAGGAAACTTCTACAAGCTCTAGTACATATCGTAAGAATATGTTTCAAGTTGAAAGGAAAAAACTAGGAATCAATCAGAAATTAAACTCAAGCTGTTAAAAAAAGGAGAGGATGCCTAATGAAATCTTAATTAGAATCATAACACTTTGCAATCTTGCGCAAAATACTATATAAAGTTAATTGGACCCACTGGGTTTTGCAAGCTTACTTGTCTAAGGGGCTGCTGTTTTCTTTAATGAAAACATCATCCTTCACAATGTCAGGAGAACACATGGGAATCTCTGATCTCACATGCCAGATGTCACATTTTGTTACACTTTTAAACCTTGAAAGCCATTGTAGTTTCGGAAATCCATACAAACCAAGGATGATGTGCTTTGTTCAGTGGTGGTTCTTCATCTGTAAAAGGCTGTTGGTACTGAAATGCTGTCAATAATCACAAGCCCTCTGGAAAAATAGTGTCAGAGTGTACACTTATTAATTGAGGTTTAAATAATGACATGAAGTGTCATATGTTGACTTCAAAAGATGAAGTGGCCGTCTTGGTTTTTGCTGCAGAAAATAGTCAAAAATCTTTGATAGTAGTAAGTGCAGCTTCTTTGAAAAATAAAATCATGTAATTTGTTGTAGCTGGGTTTTTACTGTAAACTGTGAATTGAGCCTTGGACTCCAAAGTGGTCTGGAACACTTCTGTAGTCAGTTTTGCTTTCTGCAAGCCTACCATATGAAAGATTGCCTGTGATATGAGTTTCAGATTTGGATGGTTTCCAGTAGTTCTTCATTCATCTGTACTATCCTAGTGCCCTGAAGAACCAGTCCAGGTAGCCATCCTGATACACGCAATCACACAGCAGAAAGACTGTCCTGACCAAACCAACTTAAACTAGAAGAACAGGAGACAACCGATGGATACAATCAGACAGCAAAATTCAGGGAAACAGTGAGACAGTACTGGGCCAGAATATGACTGAGCTACGGCGAGCGCATCGGCAGCCTAACTACTGTCAATTTCTGGTTCATTGTTTTTTTCAGATATTAGAGGCAAGAGGAGTCTTAAGAAGGAATTTCAAGGGAGGTAATGAAATAGCTCTGCAGATGTTTACAGAGATTTCCTCCCAGGCATGAAGGGCAGTGTGGGAGGAACATGAAGGCACTTGTTTGAATATTTATCATGTGGGGGTGGAGACTGGTATTGTGGGTTATCAGAGGGAGGTGATGGCATCTCTCTGGCGCATAAGAGTTACAGCAGCAGAAGAGCGTAAGGAGACCATTGCAGCCATCAGACAGTCGGTTCCGTGGAGTTCTCAGGCTGTATCCATCATGGCAGTAATGAGCTGTGGTTTTAGCAGGACAAGTTAAAGAGAAGAACGAGTATGGGAGGAGGGTTGTTTACTTGATTTTATTTTGATTTCGGAGAACTTTATCCAAAACCTATTGAAGTCAATGGGCTTTTCATAGGATGTCAGGGGAAGGGTTCAGCTCCAGCTGAAGACGTCTAAATGGTATCTGAGCTCCAGTTTTCTCAGTGGAGAGCTAGGTCTGGATTTGGATGCCTCAGGTTAGATGTCTAATGCCATTTCAGTTCTGCTTGGCCTTCAGCTGTTCCAGAGGGACACTGATCTCTAAGGTCCTGTTAATTGAGTCAGTACAGTCTGTAGACATAGAGAGCAATTAATCACCTCTCTCTCTAGGCTCCATTAACTGTATTGACTGCATCTCTTTTGACTGTATCGGGGACTTACTCAGTAAACTCACACAAAGATACCTACACCTGGGTCTTAGTAACAAACTGAATACTGCTCCAAGGATATAAAATCTCATACTGCTGGGTGAAATCCTTACTCTGTTGACATTGGTAAGAGTTTTGCCACAAACTTCAGTCAGACTAGGACTTCACTTTCTGTGCTCTATGCAGTACTTYGTATCCAAGCATTTTGTTCAGCTTGCAAATGCTGATACTTCTTTAACTAAAATTTCCTACAAGCTCTTGAATTAACTCCCCTATCCATCTGTTATTCCACTAATATCCCTGATAGTGTCTCACAGTAGCTCCCAAAGAGCCTGGGAAAAAAAGCTACGATATAATATCAGCATTTACAGTTGGGTAGTGAAGTACAAGATAATCATTAAATTTTTCTAAGGGCACCTACATCCTGCAGTAAAGCATGGCACTGAGGTCCAAGTCCGACAGAGATGTGGGCAGGTGTCTCCACACATCACTATGCAGTTCCTTGTGGAAGATAATAACATGGGTCTCAAAAGCAGTACAGCTGCCTGTGTCCCTGAGACAGTGTCCCTTGGTTTAGGGACAGCCCCATGTTAGTGCAGTTGCATTGCCCAGCGCTGGAACAAGCTGTCTTGGTGCTTGCTGGGATATTTCTGTACCGCTGTACTGTAGAATGTAAGTGTGCTTTAAGTAGAAAATATGTTCACCAGCTATCTGTAAGATGCTTTTTAATAATGCACTCTGCTATTTTTTGTGATATCTTCTGCTTTGAGGAGCTTTTTTTCTGTTTGTGAGCTAAGAAATTGTGCCAGAATAACTGAGAGCACTCCTAAGACTGGAAATGAATACATGTGAAAAGAACAACTCGTTATTTGAATAAGTTTGCCTGAAGGGGGAATTTCTAAACTTTTAGTAAAATTCCATCCCCTTCCTTCATGTTAATTAAATTAAAGTTGGGAGGATAGGAGAGCATAGCATGGTAGTGTGATATATCTGAGGCACAACTCCAGAAACAAAAAGTCATCTTACCCCCCTTGGCTTGTCTGTCTCTTTATTGAATGCTGTGAGATTTCATTTGCAATAATGAACTGCTTTTATGCAAAACTTTTCAGTACTACCAAATGAAAGGAAGAACTTGTTGACAGGAAGTGAAAGTTGCATAATCTCTGCGAAAGTCCATGACTGAGTTGCTGCTCTGTTCATCACTGCGCTATTTGATACGGCATCAGGAGGGTTTTTTTTTTCCCCACTGACTTGAATAAAAGAAGGATCAATTCCTAACTGACCACCTGCATCAGGGCATCAGAGTCACATTTCTTTTAGTTATAAATTATCCCCACAGTAAAACGGGATTAAATAGTGCATGTTTATGACATCCAACAAAATCTTCCAGGGAGATCATGTTATCCTTGGAATCAGTCTTTCCAGGGAGTCTTGTGGAGTGGGTTAACGCAGTAGCAATATTTCTCCAGCTTTTTCCCCATTTCTCTTTCTCACACTTGGAAGCGGTGACCTCTGGCTGTTCTGTGCTGGGCCACATGCAGGCACAGCAGGAGGCTCTTGGCTCCTCTGACTGCGTTTGCTGTCCAAACAACTGCTCCTTACTCCCTCAGAGGAAGATGCAGTGGGCAGATAAAAATAATTTGCATGCCAGGTGGGGCTAATGGGCCACAAACTGAAGCAATCTGACCAAAATACATATTTAATTGAAGGTTGTTTCTTGAATGTCTGGCATGGAAGTCAGCGTGCTTGACTGGTTTGCAGTGACCAGATCTTGTTTTGCATGTTTCAACTCCTGATCATGTCAGCGGTATTCAGTGGCACTCAGACTTCCCAGGAATTGCTTAGCCCCTTCTGAATCAGACATACATACATACTTCAGATAGTCCTCAAGTAGGCTTAAGTGCAATTCTGCTACGTGGCACCCTTACGGTATATGACTATTGTCACATCCACTGTGGTAATTTCTGGAAAAATCTCCTTTGCTAGTTTGCTTTTGTTTTGTTTGCTTGTGTTTTTCCACCAAAATGTTGGCTTTAAGTCTGTATATCCAAATGAAAGTTAGTGCTGCTTGTGCAAAATGCAAGGAATTTCCCTCAGGCCTGTGCTTATGCCCTTCATACCTTTAGGAGCGATTCTCCAGATTTCACCAGCTAGGCAGGATCTGATTAGGGTAACATATGTATAAGAGGTATGCCAGGAATGACAGTGGACTTCAGTTGCTGGTCTTCGTTATCCAGTAATTTTTTGTTTCTTTTTGCCCTGCACTGATATCCCAAAATTAGATCTCTGTTGAGATATGCATCTGAGACCCATAACATTTGTGGACTTCTCTCAAAATGTCCCCTGGACCAGATTCTTTTCAGAGTAGTGACCTGCTTCTCTACATTTCCCCTGTTGCTTATTTAAATAAGAGATGCTGCTTTATGTCCTCAGTCAAATGTTAGTGCAACATTTAGAAGATCTCTTAAAGCAGCTGCTGCTGCACTCTGCACCAGCAGTGGTATCATTAGTGGAAAATCATAGAATCATAGAATAGTTTGGGTTGGAAGGGACCTTTAAAGGTCATCTAGTCCAACCCCCTGCCATGGGCAGGGACAATCTTCAACTAGATCAGGTTGCTCAGAGCCCCGTCCAACCTGACCTTGAATGTTTCCAGGGATGGGGCATCTCCCACCTCTCTGGGCAACCTGTGCCAGTGTTTCACCACCCTCAGCATCACAAATTTCTTCCTTGTATCTAGTCTAAATCTACCCTCTTTCAGTTTAAAACCATTCCCCCTTGTCCTGTCGCAACAGGCCCTGCTAAAAAGTTTGCCGCCATCTTTTTTATAAGCCCCCTTTAAGTACTGGAAGGCTGCAATGAGGTCTCCCTGAAGCCTTCTCTTCTCCAGGCTGAACAACCCCAACTCTCTCAGCCTTTCTTCACAGGAGAGGCGTTCCACCCCTCTGATCATCTTTGTGACCCTCCTCTGGACCTGCTCAAGCAGGTCCATGTCCTTCTTATGCTGAGGGCCCCAGAGCTGGACGCAGTACTGCAGGTGGGGTCTCCCCAGAGCAGAGTAGAGGGGCAGAATCACCTCCCCCGACCTGCTGGCCACGCTTCTTGTGATGCAGCTCAGGATACGGTTGGCCTTCTGGGCTGTTGAACGCACATTGTCAGCTCATGTCCAGCTTTTCATCCCCCAGTACCCCTAAGTCCTTCTCGGCAGGGCTGCTCTCAATCCCTTCACCCCCCAGCCTGTTAAAATAAATAATAAAAAAATAAAACCTTGTTAAGCAAATGGTGTATAAAATATTATGTAACAGGAAACATTTAATGAGAAGATACTTAAAGTTCTGTTTATATTGTATGCACATGTCCAGTTAAGTTTTTCTTGGCCCCATTGTGCAAAAGAATTTATCTGTCCTAAGTAAGGAGTCCATTTGTTTTTCTTGTATTCTCATCATGCTGGTACTTAACTACCTGACATTGAAAAGCTTTGAGATTCTCCAAGAGAACATTTGTAGAATGCTGTAGTAACTTCAGAATACAAAGACAGAAATAAGAATAAGCATATTTGGGTTGCAGATTGATTAGTTATGAATATCAGTGAGGAATTTTGGTTATTTAAAAATGTTTACTGCCAGCACTTCCAATGCTTTCTGATGATGGCTGTGGCTGGCCCAGTGTCTTCTCCCTTTCTCTCCAGGTAGAACACCAAGACCCAAGAAAGGAATTTATAAGACAGGGCATAGTTAAGGATCAGCCTGTTTGCCTCCAGATCCATCAGAAAGTAGGTACTTGCCTGTGTTTAGAAGAAGGAGCCTAACGTATGAGGCATCAAGATGTCAGCAATAGCAGAGGTCTGGAAGAAATTTCCTAGAAAGAACCATATTGGCCAAAGACATCCAGACAAGATGTTGTCTTGACTGGTAAGATGCCAAGGGTCAGACCACAAAACTAGAATAAATGAGATCAGACTGAGATCTTAAGTTATGGCTAAGATCCAGCCCTCAAAAGGAAAGAATCAGATGAGGGTTGGAAGACTTTGTCTGGGAAAAGAGACGTCTCCTCTGCCTTTAATTCTCTGGCTGATGGTATAAAGGAGAAGCTTATGCCCTTTTATTAGGCAAATAATATGCCTAGTTTAGTTGCATAGTAGTACCAGTATGTGTGTGTATATAAAAATATATATGTTGGAACTTTTGTGTGGACTCAGGCCAAAGGTTGATATCTGTCAGCCTAGCTGTGAGCAAATACCTAGTCACTGAGCTGCTGAATGCAGTGCTGGTCCCACCACACTTTCCTGTATTCACCAGTTACCTAAAATGTGGTGATCCAGTGAGCCACTCATACACAGAATGGACCTTGACTAAATGTGCTGTTCAAGTTCTCTTCATAATAGTTTCTAAAGGTGAATCTATTACTGAAGTAAGATATGCAGTTGGTATTCCATAAGTAGAATAGAGGGTATGTGAATCTTACTAGAGATATTACAGCCAATCAATCTTGAGCTATCTATGAATGACCTTGGTCAGATTTCAGCAGTGTAGGAAAGATTTGGAGGTCAAACTTTTGGAGATGCCTAAAAGCCCATTTTTAAATTATAGTCAACTGACTTTCCAGCAGTATTTGAAATATTAAAAATGGGTTGGAAATGGGACTCAGTCTTCTAAATGATCTTTAAGAACAGGTAGACAAAACTGTTGTAAGAATGAGAGGCATGAGTCAAAGAGGTGAGCTCAGTGGTTTTTCCCCCTCTTCAGATATCCTGTATGATTGGGATAGATCACATTCCCAAGGGTCTGGATGTGAAGCGAAGGAGTAGACAGATGTTAATTTGTTCCTCTTGCTCACTGCAGGATGGATATGTGTCACCTCTTCTTTATACCCTGGAGGCCCTTGAAAAGCATTATGAGAAGCCATGAAAACTAGATTTTTTTTGTCCATCTCAGCTGTTTCTGATGTTCAAGAGGTGAACCTCCTAGGCAGGGCTAGTCAAACTCTCTTCCTGCTTATGACCCACCAAGTTGTTATTGTTTCCAGTGCAGCACTTTCTTTGCCCTCTAATAGCAGTTACAAAGGGCAGTCATAATTTAGTCACCTCCACCTGTTTGATTAAAAAATGGCTTGTCTAATCATGGAATGTGCCAAGAGATTTCATATAACAGTTTTTCATACCACTTGTACATTGGTTTCTCTCCACATAAAGCTTTACAGGAAAAAGGTTTTCATATTCTGCATCCCAAGACTAATAAAAAATTGAAACAAATTCTTTGTAGGATGTTAATTCCAGCCTGCTTTTCTTTTCCTCTCTTCTCTGATTTTAGCAGCTTTCTCTAAAAGTGTTCTTTCTGCTTTTTCTACAGACTGTATGTGGATGGACCTTTTGGAAGTCCCTTTGAGGAATCCCTGAACTACGAGGTCAGCCTCTGCGTGGCTGGAGGTATTGGAGTTACACCATTTGCATCAGTACTCAACACACTGCTGTAAGTGAGCTTAAGCCTTTTAAAGTAGTTTCCCCCCAATCTACCATAGTAGTGAATATCAGAAAGACTTTCAGAGTATTTAAAAACTTCCATTAGCATAACATAAGTGATGATTCCTTGGAGAGAGGTAGAGGACTGGGATGTCCCCTGAAGAGCATAAATCATCTCATACAAGCTTTGTAACCCAAAGAGTTGTGGCAGAGTTGTGCCAGTAATGTACCTGAGCTGGGACAGTGTCACTAACCTTTATATCCTGCCACCAGCCTAGCCTGTGATTAATGTAGTCACAGCCCTTCAGCTAGACTTGTTCCCCTGGTCCCAGCTCAGATGAGRCTATGGACTCATGGATCATAGTGAGTTTTTGAGAGTCAGGAAGTTGTGACAGTCTTTCTGCTGGAAATCCAGGGCCAGGTCTCCTGGTCTGTTTGACTTCTGTAAATGTATAAGCTTAAGGTTTTAAAGGAAAGGGATCAACTTGGATTCAGATAGCATTCAGATGTTTAACTCCATTTGAAAAGTTTAATTTTTTTCTTGTTTCTCTTCTTTTTTTTTTTTTTTTTTTTTTTTTTTTAAAGTTACAGCCTTTAACAATATATTCACACTAAACCTTTCACCTCCTGTTTCTCTGTCACATTGTCAACATGGTTCCCACTAAATTTTATGCTGTGTGAAATAGGCTTGCTTTTATGATTGCTATTGATTTTTTCATTATT